>PQXI01000103.1:0-134769 GCA_004786145.1 Botrytis paeoniae
GGGGGGGGGGCTTTGAGGGGGTTTGGGGATGGATCTTAGGGAGATTTAGAGGATTGTACTGGACCATCATATGTAGAGGACTTTGGGAACTTGGGAACTCGGGAAAAAAGTTTACGAGAAAATGGATGGAGAAGGAGTGAGATGGGATTACTGGATCTCGAGATGTAGATCATACTTTTGCTTTTCTACATAAAATACACAGTACGGATGTTGAATATCATCGTTGTTGTTGAAGTGTGTGAAAGGATGGAGTTTTTTTTCTTTTAGACTTTGGGGTTTGGACTTTAGACTTTGGAATTCCTGGTGAGATTTTGTTTTTGCGGTAGCGGTAGGGAGATTGAAGAAAGGATTGGAGATTAGATTCGAGTAGAGTCATATTAGATTCTGCTCTTGATATATCTTGCTCTTGCTTTTGCTCTTGGGATTTTGGGCTTCTAGTCTTTTAGTCTGCGATGAGCTATTGGTATTTGCGGTAAACTCGTCGGGTCTTCATCCATATCTTCATTCTCATTTTCATCTTCATCTTCAACTCACGTATTCCAATCACATTAACTCTTTATCAGAACTTGTATAGTTTGGGATTTGAGGATTTGAGAAGTCAGTGGGTAGTTGGGATTTTTGATATTTCTCTTTGTGCTCTGGGGTTTGATCGTGTATTCATGTTCGTATGTAAGATTTGGTATTTCTTTCTTTCTTTCTTTTCATTAAATGTATATGAGCTGCGGAGGTATTTCTATTTGTAGTCTGTAGAGTTTGGAGAGAGTGTAGAGTTTGCGATTTAAAGAGAATTTGCAGTATGTGGAGAGACGGGGTGGGAGGATGAAGAGGAAAGGAGAGGTGTTAATGTTGGGAGGTGGGAGAATAAATGGATGAGGGGGCGCATGCGGATGAAGAGTAAAATTAAAAAAGAGTTTTGTAGCGGCATTTAGGTATGTATATATGTGAAGAGAGTCTCGCTAAATTATCTAGCGTGAGATATTGTAGGGAAGGGAGAGGGAAGGGGAAATGAAAGGAAAGGAAACTTATATACCTAGAAGTTGTTGAAGTGTAAGTTAGGTTGGTGATGGAAAGGGGTTTGTTTTGGTGGAACTTGAGAAGGTTGTATGTGAGTGAGTAAGTGAGTGAGTGAGTAACTGGATGAATAATGGGAAGTGAAGTTACAATTTGGGAGTGAGAACAGAGCGAAGTAAAGATGATATGATAGTCCAAGACTTCAAGAGCACAGTAGGTAGCTATATATCAAAGTGTCTATCGAAAGCAAAACTACCTACCTACGTACCTACATAACAAACAACATAAGAATACACACTATATAAAAATATCCGACACACATTTTTCCAATTTCTCTAGAATATATAATCTTACATGATACGATAACATCTCTTTGAAAATTGTAGAGATGGTGTACTCATTCTTCCAGAACCTTATATCCGATCCCCGTTTCATGATTTCTTGATGGGTTTTATAGATATAATCGTGATATGTATCGTTATAATACTCGATTAGAGGTGAGATGCTAGACGAGCGAGTAGATATCACGCGATGTTTCATGTCGTTGTATACTACATACCTAGTACAAAACTATATATCGTCACAATCCTCCCCCTTTTTCTCTTAGTGATGAATTCCTTTCCCCCAGGCAATAAGGTTATACTCAGAAGAGATATAACCTATAAGCTAAATACCCGATATCATAGAATCTCCTTATTCAAGGAAGAAATGAGATAGAATACGCCTTGTAATATATAAGAAACTTAATAGGCGCGTAAATGGATGGAAGGATGTTGAAATAAGATTGTTTAAGCGCTTGCGGGATGGAGGTTAAGGATTCGGGGTACGGGTTATGGGTTATGGGGTGAGGTTGAAGATAGAAGATAGATGGAAGATAGATATAGATAATATTATGGAATCTGTGGAAGGAAATCTGTTCTGGTTTGATCCTAGGGTTGATGGCATGGTATGGGAAGGTTAATGAATGGGGGATTGAGGTAGAGGATGGTTATTGGTTTCAGTGATGAAAGCGAGGAGATGTGGTGTGTAGTGTGTAGTGTACAGTGTACCTAGGTAGTGTAGTATAGATATGAGACAAAGAAGGAGGTGGATAGAGATGGAAATCCTGATATCTATCTGTAAGCTGGTGGATTGATGGGATGTTTGAGGGAATGTGATTTAAGCTTATTTTGATGTTCTCTGTCAAACAATTGTGCTGTAGGAATTTCAAAGCGTCAGTGAGCGGTAAGAATATATTATCTCATCTTGGTTATCATATCTTCATCTTCGAAATATTAATTTGAGATTGCAACGGGATGGAGGGATAGAAAAGCAGGGAGAATTCGTGCAGATCTTTAGAGTGGTCAGGTTTGAGGGAGGAATGGAATGTATGGAAGATTGTGATAGATGAATACCTAGTTGATAGAATCATTATGATGGAATGGAATGGATGGAGTGATTGTTGGAATACTACCTATGTACTTAGTACTTTGTAGACACCAGTAGTTATTCTAGAATTGATATGTGGGTAGTATTGAATAGAAAATACGAGATTGAGATATATATGCAGATATCAGTGTAAGATAACGTATATGCAGTATTCAATGCTGTGTAAGGTTTCTTGTGTTGTTTTCAATGGTTAATGTGAGGATCGTTGTTAATATCATTGTCATTATCAATATTCATGTCAAAAACAAATACGAATCAATACCTAGTTTCTCTCGTATCTAACATATCCATATGCATTTTGATCTCCATCATCATCATTCCAAAATACCAAGTAACACTATCAGGTCAAAAATCATCATTAATGACGGAATACATAATACCTACTACCACCACACCTTCCCAGCGTTTACTTTACCGCACATTAACGGGTAAGGATGTAACTCCACTGTCGATCCTCAAAAATCACCAGCACATACCCGTTAATCCAGGGGTTTGTCGAAGTGTAGAAGCGTTCATCAGCCCCATTTTCCAGCCACTTTTATACTGGATGAAGTATAGACTGGGTGTATTGATGTTTCATATTGATATATGGAGACTTGGCAATGATGTATTTGGTAAATGTGTTTAGGTAGGTATGATATTATGTTGGTGAAAGGGAGAACTTTCTTTGATGATATTAGGTATTCTTGTGAAGATTTTGGAAATATACTGTGAGTGAATGAGCGAGCTTTGATGTCACAGCCACCAATACATAGACATTCTTCTATTCTTGGATTTCCACTTGAATGTATTGCATTCGGTTGTACATCAAAATACTACAATTGGTCAAAGATCGTCTAATCATATTCCAGATACATCTCCAAGTTATCAGATTTCCTAAAGAAGGATTGGGTTGGATTCCTGAATACGAAGGAATACAACGTACAAGGGTGTTGGATCTTTCCCCACAGTATGTTATACAGAGTACGATACGATTATCGCTAATACTGGTGTTATACTGACAAAGTCCCTGGTCGATAATGACGATGGATGTGGATGCACTGTACAAACAAACAAATCAATGCTTGTTCAGGAAAAAGTGGTGAGACTTAAATCTTTTGTTCTGGTAAAGAAGTAATGATCAACAGTATATGCAAGCATATGTAATGCCGGGCATGCTAGGTAGAGAGGTAGACAGAAATAGTTGAGATTATTTAAGTATATACTTCTTTCCTTTCTCAATTCTATTTTCATCTTTTCATCCTTCTTACTTACTTACTTGACTCGTACCTACTTCACTTGAATTAGGATCAACAACAACAAAATAGCCACCAGCAATAGCCACCCGCCATTGCTTATTTTAATTCAACGCATAACGCTGAGAGCTGTCAAAGCTTCAATCAATCGAACCACTTTCTACCTTCTTGTACCACAGCCCCTCTTCACCTCACCTCGTCTCAACTCAAATACAAAATATAAACATTTAACTCTCCTCTACTTCCTTCATATCAACCTCCTCAAATTCATCCTCTCTCTCTCTTATCACTTGTACTCATTTTTTAAATCTTCAATCGTCAATCTTCAACCTCCAATCCTAAATACCTAAACACCTAAATACTCTACAACTCTTGAAGATTTCATCATGAAGTACTCACTTTCCCTCCTTGCTCTCGCAGCCACTACAAATGCTGCTGTTCTCCGAAGACAAAACGTTCCATGTACCTTCTCCATGGCTGCCGTTGGTGATCCCACCGGTTCCATTGTCGAAACCACTATTGGAGAAAATCGCATTGGTGGATCCTGGCCTCAAGGTGTTTATAGCATTAATGCCAAAGTGCTCACCGATGCCGAAGGTCACAATTGCAGTATCTCTCCCACCACTTCTCAATTTCAATGTATTCAAGGTTCTGCTGTTACTCTCTTCACATTGGGAAACAATGGAAATCTAAACTACAACAACTCAACTGAAGATTGGGTAGCTTGTCCAGCAACTGGACCAGGTGAAGATGGAAGTTATAACATCTTTACCCAAGCAAAAACCAACACGACCGGATGCGAAACTATTCAAATAGTTACGGGAGGCTTCAGCTGTGCGGCATTGGGAAGACCATCGAGTTCATCTACTACTTCAGTCGCTGCTGCGACTTCCACTTCCACTTCTGTACCTGTAGCTGCATCAACTACTTCTACAGCTGTAGTTTCTTGCCCTACAGATATCACATCGGGACCTTTCGAATATCCTCATCTGATTGTTCCCGTATCGTCTGAATCTCCAAATCACCCATTTGGTAATCAATACACTGCGCACATCACGCCTCAAAATAGCACAATATTCAATTTCGACGTCCCATCCACAGCCCCCTACACCGGTAACTGCGCCTTACTTTTCCTTTTTCCTGTCGCATCGGCTACTCAAGCTGGTACATACAATTTCACCGGCATCGAAGAAGAAACCACTGAAAATGGTGGAATCGATTTCTCGCTTCTAAGTGGTATTGCTAATGCGAATACAACTTATAATACTCAACCAACTGTCGCAACTGATTTTGGAAAAGTTGAAGTTCTTCCCGGTAAGGGATATACGGTTTCGACTTTTGCGTGTCCGGCTGGAAAGACGGTCAGTTATGAGGCGAAGAGTGTGGGAGGATTGGGATTGGAATATTTTGAGAATAGTGCACCGAGCGCCATTGGTCTTTATATGGTGCCTTGTGCTTAGATTTTGGTTTTGGAGAGGGACTTGGGAGAAGTTGTTTGGGTATACGATGGTTGGTGTACTTGAATGGATTGAAGTATGGATTGGAATGTGGGATATGGGTGGTTTGGGAACATGGAGTATGGAAAAGTTTCTGGTAGATTGGGATGCGTATGACTTGCATGGGTAGTAATTCTGATGAATTAGGATTTATTTTTGGAGAGGGGGAGATTACTTTAATTGTTAATAGGTGCGTTGGTTTGGGTTTGGTGCAGATTGGGGAGATGGGAAGGTACATAGATACATGGACACATACATGACTTTAAGATCATTTTCATGATAGGAAGGCAATGTCCATATGTATCTATCTATCTATAATACATGGAAGGGGCAAAGGAATCGAGGATGAGTAATGAAATGAGAGATGGAGATGAGGATGAGGATACGATACGATACGATAAATTACCTAGGCATTGAGTTTATGATTAATGAATGATAATTCTTTAATGAATTTTTTTGTTTATTGGTTTGTAGTTTGATGATGTGGGATATGGAATATGTGAAGTGAAGAGTGTGAAGGGCGAAGAGTGGAAGGAGTGATGTCGAGGGTTTGACTTATATGAGGATTTTCTGGGGATTTTCTGGGGATTTCGTGAAAAGTCTCAGGGTATGTATGTAAGTGAATTGGGAGGGGGGAAGATGTGGAGTTCAGTGTAGTGGTGTGTGATGTGGTGTGGTGTGATGTGGTATGGTATGGTGTGTGCAATGTGAGATTTGTGTTGTTGATTGAATAAATTGTAAATAGGGGGAGAGAGGGAGAGAATGGTGTGGTGTGATATGGTACAATATTATAAGATTATATAAGCGTGAGCTTGAACTGAGCATAAGAACAAGAGGGACGGCTGTAGAAGGGGATGGAAATGGGAATTTTGGGATGGAGGGTTTTGGGATGAGGATAAGGATATTGGTATCGAGTGGATGGTGGAGGTAGGTAGGTAAATAGATAGGTAGGTAGACATGTAGGACTTTTATACCTACATAAAATGAAGGGTTCTTTAAATAAGTAAGTAATTGATTGATACGATTCATGGATATAGAAGATAGGGGATAGGGAGTATATGATTTTTATTGACGATGAAGTAGGAAGTAAGGAATATAAAGACATCAAAAGAAGAGATTAAAAAGATCAGTACGCACGCACGTGTTGATTGATTGATCGATCAATTGATTGATATCATACTATATCTCATCAACCTTCACCAAAGCAAGCAAGTACACAAGCATATAATTACACAAGTTCAAAAATGAACAAAAAAACGCGACGCATATGCAATTAATTAATTAATAGGTTGTGTACAATAGGTATCCTAGGTAGGTAGGTGAGTAGGTGAGTAGTACTAAGAACAATTGCAAGCTATGCATTTCGTTTCATTATCTATTCATTCAGTCCCGGCAGAGCCAACTCATGAATACAAACTCCACCCCATCTCATTCCATCCAACACTTCCCCATAACAACAACTATTAAAACCGTGTCGAGAAAGAAAGAAAAAGAAAGAGAGGGTCTGTATACACGATGAGCTATACTTGAAACTCCATAGTCCATGATCCATGATCGATAAACTAACTAGGTAGGTAGATGATTAGGTATTCGCGAGTTTGAAATAGACAGAGATGGAGATGGAAGTGAAAGCGAAAGTATCATGATGATTTGATAACCACAAGTAACACCCCCCCGCGATCCACCACAACCACAGATAGAAAATCGATCATGAAAACCCGTCAAGAGAACTCAGATTTACTCATGACCCGTTGCAACCGCATTATCATGACCAAATCCCGTATGTTGAGCAGGAGAATGAGCACTATGCTCCGCCTCATTTTTCTCATCCACCAAAACCCCTCCATTCTCATGACCCATATCATGTTTACGTTCATGACCATCGACCAAGTCAACAAAATGTTTGCTAGGTTTCCAATGAACGGAATTTTTAGCGCTAGTCTTGCTCTCATACAATTCATCGATTTGCTCCAGTGTCAAGCCCTTGGTTTCATAAATCATAAAGTAGACGAAAGCGATACATACAAAGCAGCAGGCGAACCAGATGAAGAAGATCTTGGATTGGAGATTAGCGTTTCCTTTTCCGTAGTTGACGAGATAGGGGGTGGAATAGGCAATGGCCCAGTTGAGAAGCCAATTGGTGGCAACCGACATGGAGAGAGCCTTGGCGCGGACTTTGAGAGGGAAAATCTCGCCGCAGACAACCCATGCGAGAGGGCCCCACGTGGATGCAAAGAAGAAAATGTAGATGCAGATGAAAGCGATGGAAGCCTTTTGTCCAGCGAGGTTTTTGGCAAATACGGATCCATCGGCATTTTGTCCAGTGGTGACGGTACCCAAGACGGCGACGAGGAGTTGACTGATACACATTCCTACAGCTCCCCATAATAGAAGTGGACGACGACCGAATTTTTCAATACCGTATAAGCCGGGAAGGGTAGATGAAACGTTGACGGCACTGGTAATCATTTGAATGACAAAGGCATTGCTGATTCCAGAATTCTTGAAGTATTGAGTACCGTAGTCTATATGATGTCATTAGTAGTGCTCTGTCTATAACTTTGTTTCCAGAAGTAGACTTACAAAAGATGAAGTTAACACCAGTAAGTTGTTGTAAAGCTTGAAGAAGACATCCGGTTGCAAGTCTCTTAGCCATACCACCTCTGAAACAATCAAGATAAGAAGCTTGGCCGAGTTTGAGTTCATATTCATGATTTGCTTGAATCTCAGCCAATTCTTCACGGATATATGGATCATCGTGGGGTAGGCGGCGGAGCTTAGCGAGAGATTCAGCGGCCTTTTGATAATTGCCGCGCTTAATCAAGTAGCGAGGGGTTTCAGGCAAGAACAATAATCCGATGACTAAGATGATAGCCTTAGTAGATGTTAGTAAAGTGCAAGTAGGCTCAAGATGAAGTGACTTGCCCAAAGGAATTGAATGGCAATGGGAATTCTATATGATCCAGTATCATTTCGGTGTTGTGTAGCGTTATCAACAACAGCTGCAAGAAGAAGGCCGATTGTGATAGCTAACTGGTAACATCCAACGATAACACCACGAATCCATTTAGGTGCCGTCTCGGATTGATATAGTGGAACTAGGAAGGACAATATTAGTTTGATGCTTTGCTTTCTGTGTAGTAGAGTTGAATGCCAATGAATCAGATTGTAACAAGATGACATGAAAATACTTACTCAAAGCAGAGATGAGACCAACTCCAAAACCAGCAAAGAAACGACCAGCAATGAACATTGGCAATTCAGCAGAGGCAGTTTGTAAGATAACACCAAAGTTGAAAACAATACCAGCAGATATCAACAGAGCAAGACGTCGACCAAAGAAGTCCGCAAGAGGAGCTGCAGTGAGTGCGCCGAAGAAAGTACCAGCGGATAGGATGGAGACAACGGCGGCAGATTGGGATGGGGAAACATCGAGATGTTTATCATTCGGATTCATGTAACCAGTAGAGAATTCGGTTCGCCAATAGCTAGAACAAAGTGTCAGTAAGATGCTTTAGATTGAAGTCACATCAATTTCAATGGCATCAACTTACTCCATGGCCAAAATACCACCAATAGTACCCGTATCATAACCAAAAAGGAGACCACCAAATGCAACGAAACAACCGATGACGATCTAATCAAACTGTTAACTCTGTTCAAGAAAACCATGTAGATAGACACTTACTGCTGGCCATGATCTACCAGGAACGCCCGCGGGCTTGACAATTGAGATACCCATCTTGTTGATTAATATTCTTATTAGAGATTGAGCAACAAAGATGGATTAAAGAATGAGGATAGTGTATTGTATGCCAAAAAGGATTCCGTAGGAGAATTTGAATTATGAGGAAAAGTGGTATGAAATTAATGTTGTGTAAGAATCTAGAATTTGTGAAGTGAAAGGAAGGTCTTGTTTATGTAGAGGGGTAGGCAGGTACGATTTCATGTATAAAGTTTATTTGATACGTTTCGCATCTAGAAGGGATTAATTAGATAATTTCCGTGGGGAAAGTACCATACGATGAGCAAGGGATTCACTGGTTCGGTATGTAAAATGAGTGATTGGATGCATGGAAGAAAAGCTCCAAGGCTTGCATACGGGAAGTACCTAGGTACCTACCTACAGTACATGTGGTGGGAAAGAAATTAATACACAACGAGTAGTTAATATCAAGACAAAATGGGTCCCAAAACTAATGAGACCATAAACGAATACCAATATCAAATCTGGGGTGATTTGGAGTCTTGGCCAAATTACGTATAGAATAGCAATGTTACATATGACAATAAAGGACAGTATGTGTAATGTATTTAAGAATAATGTTCATCATATTAAAGACTTCTTACAAGGATCTTCAAACTCTAATGGTATCTTTAGCCATTGAGAAGTCATAAAATGCAAGTTGAAGCCCTTGAAAGCATCGACACCCTTCACAGCCAATTGCGGGGAAGGGAGGCTGTTCATCGGAAAGTATCCAGCTACTTTCTGGGGTAAGATATAATGTCCAATCATAGTGCATCATATCGAATTTCCCATGCAGCTCGAGTCTCGAGGAACCATTTTCGGTTGAGCTGTTTCTGTCGTGTGACTTCGTTAATTGAAATGGTTTCTTGGAATTGATGATATTTCAAGTGGATATCAAATGGGATGAATGGATCTCATCCCAACAACTTGGATCATGTTCATCACAATTGCTGGGCCATATTGAACGGTGGAATTGACATTCTTAGCTGTCAGTATTCGGTCCGTCAGGTGAACATGATTGTATGAGATGCTGTAAGAATTTGAAGTGAATCGAGGTGTCGTGGCCAATTTTATAGGAACGTGGAGGTGTTTCCATCGAGAGGAGAGCTTGTCCTCGGCACGAACGGCGCTAAGATAACCTAAATTCAACCACGTGTAGCCAATGTTCATTTGTGAAGGCGACAACGATATCTTACATGCTTCAATTGGAAAATGGCGCAGGAATCATGAAAGAGGTACATAAATTCTCAGTCGTACCTTCATTTCATATATCACATGCATGCTGTGTTCAGAACGGGTGGCAAGTTTTTCCTTGGAATCCCAGCCAAAACCTATCCAATACACACAACGATTATGTACTGAATGTAAAAACCCCGCCGCACATGGCTGACGCCGAGAAGGGCGTTTTTCATGCAATTCAAAACTCGACATACTTGGCGCATATATCATCGGTCCGAAATCGTTATAGCTATTCGTCTCCTTGCTTCACTTCATTAACTTGGAGGTTGTGTTGTGGTCACACAAGGATATTGTCTTCTTTGCTGCTCGTACATAAAATCGTTTCGTATTGATAGTACGATCTCTGCAAGACCATTCCTCATTCCTGTGTTGTCAATTTTCATAGGTAAAGTCCTTTGAAGTCTATACAAAAACATACCCAGAATTGGTTTGTCTTGGCTTTGTTCCAGTGGCGCAAATCCAACGATTGCATGGCAATCGTCATTTATGATATTTTCACGGCATATTTTGGTACTCAGCGATTTCTGGATTCATAGATATCTCTTCAGATTCAGATCCATTTTGATTCTGTCCCCTCTTTTCTCTTCTACTCGTTGGAAAGCCGCGATGCAAGCAATTGCTATATCATACTCTCCATACCATGGCATTATAGTCGGTCCGATCAAACATTCTCTCTTATTGTTACATAGCGGGAGCTGCCTCAAAGATTCGTTTGAATAGCCAATGAAACTTGCTACCAGTACCTCAAACACAAATGCAGCTCGTCTCGCGAAAGATCCAAACTAGGACGTCGATATCTCGATAATTCTTTACTCAATCATTTTTGGCGATGGCCGCCTCATTGGTTGAATGATTGACCGAGTATGAGATGGCCTGGAAAGTGCAAAGGATCTTGAATATGAAATATCCGAGTGGATGTAGATACTGAGAAGTGACATGATAGAAATTTTGGTTTCCCGTTGCGATGGCCAGTAGCGGTAGAGAGTATCAAGGGTACTACTGAGAGCGTGCCTAAAGATCTTGGTGAGTTGGTTTGGCTATCTTCCTAATTGATTTTGGGGATCGTCTTTTTAAGAATGATCCTTGAAGCGTGTTTGACGTGATTGAAACTGAAAATCTTGGAATGGCTGAAGACTCTTGAACAGTCAAAGACTTTTGATCAATCGAGAGCTCTGAAAAGTTCGAAAGGCCTTGCATATCTAATACAACACAAGATTAAAGATCAAGAGTTGTCTCATTAATGAACTACAAGTTCTGTATTTCATGGTCAGCTCTACGACGTAGAGCGGGCTTGAATGTCGATTATTCTTCGAGAATGTCCCTTGGATAGTACCAAGAGGCTCTTGTGAAAATCTTGCCATCCCATTCAGTCACACATCATGTTCGAATCCACGCTCACGTAACTGTATACTTCATGATCCTTAAAGCTAGCTCCTTCCTAATACTATGTTTCTTCCTTCCGGTATAGAATCTTGGCCACTGGCATCCTCCCCTCTCACGTTTCTTTCCGCCTCCTTTATCGTGCCGTTCTTCAGCCAAATCATTGACTACCTGATCATCCACTGGCTCGACGTCTTCCTCAATTTCAGGTCCTGGCATCTCCAACCACGTTACCCTTTCCATCAACCCCCCATTTTCCAGCGCCAAAGCATCCATCCTATTGCCCAGATTTTCAATCTCACCTCTCATTACCCGTTCATTCTCCATATTTCTATTTCTTAGATCATCCACATCATTTATCAACTCATCTTCCCTCTCTGATCTTTCTGCGTTCCTCGTTTTAAGATCTTGAAATTCTCCCATCAGCCGCAGCTCCATCCCAGTATTGTAACCATCCCTCCTCGCCAATCCTTCTATTATTCGTACTTCCATTCGAATGCTTTCCGCATCGCGCCTCGCTAGTCCCTCCATTAACCGTAGCTCCATTTGAACGTTGTTCGCATCCCTTATAACCAGTTCTTCCATAACCTCTCTTCTTAATCTTTCATAAGCTATGGTAGCATCTCTCAGCCTTTCTCTTTGGCCCCTCTCAACTTCATCCATAAAATCTAAAAACTCTTCCCTCATCTCTCTCATCCCTCTGATTCTATTCCTCATTTCACCCCTCAACCCCAAAATCTCTCCTTCCAAATCCAAAATTTCCTGTCTTAAGCCTCTTAAGTCTCCCCTATATTGCGTGCCTTCATTTCTCAGCCTCAAAATTTCTGCCCTAGTCCCCCAGAGCTCTCTTCTCGTCACCCTCAGCTCTTCCCTCACGTCCCTCAATTCTCCCCTTATCCCTCCAATTTCATCCCCTAGTTCCATAATTCTCCGCTCTTGCTGTCGCAATTCTGCCCGTACCCCCCTAACTTCCGGCCTCAATTCTGCAATATCTGCTCTTGTAGCCCTGGCATCCATATCCCCTTGAACTCGAACCTCAAGCTCGTGTCTCCTGTCAAAATCATGGAAGCGAAAGTGTAGATCTGCCATTGCTTGAAGTAGCCACAGATCAAGTGATGAATGGGCATATGGAATATGGCCACTAGTAAACTCCTCCGTGTACGCTATGTATAGCTCGCAACGTACAGTATCAGGGCGTCCGTCCGGACTGAAAGACTGAACGCAAACTCTCAATGGCTGAAAGCAGTACAATGGTCAAAAATTTCAGTGTTCCATGTCATTTGAATCATCTAAGAATTCAGAATCCGAAAGCTTCTGGCTGTCTGGTTGCAGGTCAGGCTATTGGAAAGCAGGGTCGTACCGTCTCTGAAAATCTAAATTGTCGCGTTAGATCAGATCGCAGTTCATCGAGCACATTTGCCTCTTTGTCTATCCGCATCTTACGGAACGTCAGTAAAGAATCCAAAGACGTCCAGTTGAAAAAAAAGAAAGGAACAAGATATAGCACATCTCATTCCATACAATATAGATCAAAAACCAGAGAAACTACATCTATCCATAACTCGCACTTCAACTCCATATTTCCTTGAAGATAAATTGTTCTCTTACCTATCAACCAAACCGATCACTAATAGTAATCCAACCATTAACCAAATCCATGCCACTCAAGTTTCTTTTTCTTCTCCATCAGAGGTGCGATGCATCATAAATATTATTCTCCATTAACACCACTGCTATCCAGAAATATCCACCACTAAATCCACGGCAAGGTACCCATCCATCCATGTGATTCAACCAAAATTCAAATATGTATCGACAACACACCACAAAAGCATTTCTCTTGATCTATGCATACCCAGGTACTTCAACAAATCTTCGAATCCTAGCATTCCTCGTACCTGCACATATCCGCTACATTATAATTCCCCGTTCTCATATAATAATAATAATAATAATATCCCAGGACCCTTAATTCATTGGAGATTCCGACTAGCCGCTACATCCTGATTTTCATCTTCAATACCACCTCGCAGACCCTTCTTTCTGATTTTCATCTTGATTATCCCATCTAATCTCCTTCTTTCAAAAAGTACCGCTGATCCCCGCAGCTACCCGAATACCTTCTTCTTTCTTTTTTTTATTTTACAATCCTATTCCTCAAGTCTCCATCCACTAAGTCTGAGTTCCCCATTCGAACCCTCCATTTTCCTGAAATGAAATATACTTTACCTCACTTCTCCGCTTCCTTCTTTTCTTCTTTTCACCTTCCTAACTCTCAAAATTTCATTCTCCTCGTCTAACTAACTATTCACCTAAAAAATATTCGCGAATCTCCCCACCACTCGCCCAACCAATCTTACCAATCCCCTTTCCTCGAAACTTGACACCCCTCCACGCATATGCGTGTACCTGTCAACCACTCATATTCTCCGCTTGTGGAACGACTTGTGGAACAATGACTGTTATCACGGGACGTTGCAGAGACCTCTAAATCAAACAATCTATTCTAGCTAGTTCACTGTTTGTGCAGCTTTCCTCTTCGAGATTGAAATGCAAGTTATATGAAGTGTGTATTATTCGTGCTATGAGACCATATTGGACATTCAAATCTAAACTCAAGATTCAAAGCTCACACTTATAATCAGTGTATGTACATTATCTCGAGACTTAGACCCTAGAAAACTCAACGCCCATTCTTTTACTCCAAACTACAAATAAGGGTATCATCACAACTCATCATTATCGCTTTCCGTCTCTCCCTCCATGTTAACTTTTGCCTGCTCTCTCTCCCTCTTCATTCTCTCCACAATCTCCTCCTCCGCTTTCTGCCTATCCAACTCCTCCAACCTCTCTCTCCTCTTAAAATAGAATCTCTCCAAACAATCCGTCCTCTGTTTCTGCGTCCATCCCTCCACCACCAAAGCAAATTCCGTCGCACTAGAAAACCCAAACATTTTCGCCATCGTACAGAACTGTCTCTTCATAACCTCCTCTGGGGGATGGAATTCATAACGTATATTTCCATTTTCCGCTTGTCGTGACATGGGTCCAAAGAGTAATTCTTCACCATATCCAATTTCACCACCTGTTTCCTCTGCTCGACGACTTAGTCTTTCTTCTACTTTTGACGAGCCGACTACTTCTGAGTTTTCGTGCGTGTATTCCACGCCCGCTGATGCTAGGATTGCAGCTATAGGATCAGATTTTGGAGTTGGTTTCTTCATGCGCTTGATATCTTCTTCAGTTTGAGTTATCAGAGCGGCAAGTTGGCTCATGGCGCCATTAGGATCATCATCATCTGCGCGAAGAGGATTATCATCATCGTCAAGTGCTGCTTGCACATCAAAACTGGCCATGGCGACTCCTGCTCTCGTCTCCGCGACGTTAGTTTTATTGACGATATCTCGAAGTAGAATTTCATCAGCGTGGAAAGATAATAGATTATCTAATCCGAAGATCTCTCCTTTTTGGCCAGCAGCATTTTGTACACCCTTAAAATATCGACGCTCCATTGAAGCATTGTATCCGATGTTAGCTTGCTGTTGCTTGTATATTTGGCGGGCATAAACGACTTCTTCTATGGTCCCAGCGGATACGAGCCGAAATGAATCGACATCCCGGAGCTGACCTATTCTGTATGCTCGATCTTGGGCTTGCAGATCATAACTGGGGTTCCAATTAGGATCAAAGATAACAACCTGTAAGATTAGTCATTGCTGAGATGTGTGCTAATAGATGAGACTTACTTTATTAGCACTGGTGATATTCAAGCCAACGCCTATTAAACATGGTCAGTATTACAAAGCACCAAATTTGGCAATTAAAATTCTATAAAGATATGCAACGTAGAATATCACGAAGTGGAAAAAGTAAACGTACCTCCAGCCTTAGTTGATATCAAGAAGATAAATTGATTGGGATCAGAATTGAAATCATCTACCGTATCCTGACGATCTTCATACTTCATTTCGCCACTGAGGAAGCTAACATTGTAGCTAGTACTCTGGAACAAATGTTGAAGCATTCTCAATAGCTTAACACTATGAGAAAATATCAGAACCTTGTCTCCTTCCTCGTGCCAATGTTTCAATAACTTCTTCAACACTTTCCACTTCCCACAAAACTCGGGGTTTGACAGATTTGCAATTGAATCCCGAGCTTTATATAGATCCTCCCATCTATCTGGTAACATCAATTGAAGGAATTCTAGGTCTCGTTCTTGCTTCTCCCTAGGATCTCCATCATTAGGCAAGAGAAGAGCCAAGTGGTTCGATAACTTCTGAAGTGTGGTCATAATAGGAAATACCATAGCCTGCCATTTCGTGTTAGTACCAGGTATCTTAGAATAACAACAGCCGCCACGCGTTAAGTTTTTGCCATTGCCACAATCGCATGGCTCGCCATGGTTTCTGACAAATTGTACGACATCACTTTCAAGGAACCTCTCGTATGCTTCTCGTTGAAGATCAGTAAGCGGGCATGGTAACAATCGATCCGTCTTCCTCGGAAGTTGATGGGCGATCAAAGTCTTCATCCTCCGTAAAAAGAAATGAGGCATAAGATTATTAACCAACCTCTTCGCAGTCTCTCTAGCCCGTTTCACCTGCTGATTAGTGGAATCGTGACTTTGTCCAATCCGTAGAGGTTCTGAGATGGTCGAAACCCAAGTAGCTAACGGACCAACTTTGCCAGGCGAGCACCAGTTGAGTAGCGTCCAAAGTTCTTCGTACTTATTTTGTATAGCAGTCCCTGTAAGTCCAATACGACACAGGGCATTTATTTCATTCATTGCTTGCGTCGTAAGAGATGTCCGTTCCTTGAGTTGATGACATTCATCAGCCACAACACAATCCCAAGAAATGGTATTCAGGGCATCCTTATGATTTTTGTATGTTGCATATGTAGTAATGACAATCTCGACCCGACCAGATTGCGCACTCCGAAGTACGAATTCTTTCTCCTTCACACCTCCATGAAACTTTTCAACATTCCACCATCCCCATCTCGTCAGTTCATTCTTCCAGTTCTGAATCAAGGAACCAGGACAAACAATAAGTACTCGAGGATACCATCGTTTTTCGTCGGCATTCTTCACTTTTCGCATACGCTTTCCATCTCGCTCATCTCCTGTCTTGCCAAACGCAGCAGTCAAAAAAGCAGCCACTTGTACGGTTTTCCCCAACCCCATGTCGTCCCCCAAGATACCACCTTTCTGGTAGACAAATTTTTCATGGAGAAATTTGACTCCATCTACCTGATAATCTCGAAGATACTGTGCAATAGATGCTGGGATGACACCATTGGATAACTCCATATTGATATCTGCATAGGGTCTTGATGGCTCCACAGTACTAGGAAAGTCCGGTCGTTCTTCAAGCTCTGCCAATCCCTCATCGTCCGAGAAGTATATGTCGGAATAGTCTGGGGGGAGCTGAAGGCCGGCGCTCTTCATTTCTTCTAAATTCGTATCAAATTCCTTTCGCCTGATTTGTAAATATTCGGGGATTTCATCGTCTATTTCGTAATCTGAATCGTCTCCCCATACCCTTTCATTTGCTTTGGACGAGCCTCCTTTCTCCTTCGCCTGCTTCGCATCTTTCGCTCGCTCCTTTATCCGTTTCTTTTGTGCATTCAGCTTCTTGCGTTTCTCGGACTTCCTCTTCTTAAATTTCTCGTAAGGATTTTCCTCTTCATCATCGTCTGACCATTCCACTTGCTCTAGAGCTTTACGTTTGCCTTTCTTGTCAACATTGAAGGGTTTTAGTTCGGATTCGTTATCATCCTCGTCGTCAGAAATTGAAAGGACCTCTGAAGAACAATTAGTGCATGTATTGGAAAAACTTCTGATCAACCCACCATCTGCAAGTAGTGCCTTTATCTTATCGGGTCTCCGCTCCAACTCCTCATCTTCTGTGCTCACTTCATCCTCATTATGCGAAGTGCGAACCATGATAGGATCCTGCTGGAATGCAATCCAGGACCTCGTTGATGCTGTTAATACCGAAACGCTGCAAATGTATCGTTTAATGGAAGAGGATCTCAAATTAAAATTAGTGAAAATAATTTAATAAATTGCGGATGAATATTCAAAAAAACAAAGTTAAATCATCAATAATTCATATGAGAGAGAATCAGAAAAAGATTGACGCGTTTCGAGTTTCGGTACGGCTTTTCGTCGCAGTTAAGACATCGTTGAATACTGCAGTTAAAACATTCATTTAAACTGAACATCTTGTCATTGTCCCTCCCCCCATTGCTTGTCTTTCATTCTATCCAATGCATGATACCGTTGTCTGCTCTGATCAGTTCCATTCACACAACAAGATAAGAAAGCGCAGCATCTTCAAAACTGCGGGGATTTCCCATCGCGTCAGCACGTGATCCAAAACTTCTGCCATCTTCCTTTCGTTCATGGTATTGTATCTCCCCAGCCCTACGACGCTGCATCAATATCCGCTCCAAACAGTCTCAAGCTTTAATCCAAGTGACAAGCGTAAGTTCTCAGATCTACTAGGTGCCTCGGTATACGATCCTCACATATAGCTTTGGCATCAAAACAAGATTTCTCTCGTATGACCCCTCGTACAAGATCCCGCACCATCCAATACCCGAACTTATTTGCAGCGAAATATGGATTAATATATCAATAAAAAGTCTATAATTTGTTTCCATTTCATATACCATTAACAATTGGATGGAATTTGATTCATCATCATATCAAGTATCGAAATATCGGTAGGGTTTTTAAATATATAATTTTGTTTTGAGTAATTCGATATCCCAATTCTTTCTTTCAGCCGAAGCTTATCAATCATACCTACCTAGGTACTCACAAACGTTTATGCATATTGTACCAACCTAGCTTGTTATACAGATCTTCCTCTTTTTTGCCATCTCAAATAGCATAACGGGCAGTACAATAGAGTTTGTTAGGGTGGGCCGGAATAAGATCTGCATGGCCGGCCAGTTACGAAGATTAGTGATCTCGTAAATATACTCATCATTATATCTCCGTCTTTATGTGTACCTCTTTCTATATATTTTCTTTGAAATCACTACACAGTGGTTTTAAAGTTCACCGCAATCTTGATCCAATCTATATGATAAAGTTTATTATACTCGAAGTGGTGGCTGACGTTTCATTTTGCCACTTTGATCCTAGGGCTCTTAGCTCCAGTGGAATGAAGAACGTTTCAAGTCATTATTTCGTTTCATCGTTTGTACTGGAACCAGTTTCAATCTCCACTATGTCCATGTTTCCCACCAAAAATGTCCTTGGTACTTGCATGCCTCCATGAACCCGTTCGTATTCTGATAACGCCTATGCTCCGCAAACTATTCTCATTGAAATACGTAGGGTCCTTGCAATCCCATTTCCCCCAGTCCGGATATTTTCACCAAAGGTGCTAGTTCGGGATATCTAGCAGCAAATCTCTCATCCAAGCTCCAGTTTGACAGAGTTTTGACGTGATTCTCAAACTCTTCTGTAACAAATATATCGTCGCCTTCGAACCTGAATGCCTCCAGATCCGGACGTGGCCAATTCGCGTTGATGCAAAGTATATATGCATTCTGAAAATCTTCGTTGGCATAAACATCTTGCTTTTCAATGACTCTATCTTTAAGTTTGCCCCAGAGTATGGAATCTGCCCACAAGGGATGAGCTGTGATGAGCTGAGATGTTCGTGGTGAAGTCCAATCTGTCAAATTTCCGTAAGTCGACGATGAGGGATAGATTTGCCATTGGCAAATGTGATACATTAGATAGAGGCAGCCTGCACGTTCGGCGAGACCCTTGACAGCAAGGTTTGTAAGAAGATTCGAAATGATTGTAGAGACCACGTGGGTCTGATTTGGGTCATCAGGGTAGATAAGCGCCTTCATGCTAGGCTGAGGGGGTCCAATAATTTGAACTTCTGGTGCTCCCTGTCTCGCGAGTTCTTTTTGTGCATTTATGACATTCATCATATATGTGTCAACTCCACAAGTCGGTGTCGATGTGTTGAGTATGGGTAAAGCCCAAGGCTGAAGTGATTGAAATGGCGGCAAGGATGGCGGTATTGCTTGTCTGACTGGAGATGTAAGACTTTGTGGTACCAAAGGCCGCGGCTGCGGGGTAGCTAGGCGGGAATCTTGAACGGCATCTAATGGAATAGATCTAGGAGCCCAATTTCCTACTATAAACTGTCATTATTTTAAACTTTCAAAAGAGACTGCATTTCAAAAAAAAGGACTGCGATACCATCATTGAAATTCACAGCGGGGATCGGATCAAAATATGAAAATCGATTAGTCTCATCCAAAGCACTGGTGGAAGCTGGCCCGGATATTGGTGCTGCCATATCCATAGGCCCGAATGACATGCTGAATGAGTGCCTGTTAGTACCTGATGGATTTCTCGGAGGAAGCGGTTGGTACCACCCTGCTCCGGAGCTAACAGACCTAGTTGAGGCCATTGCTGGACGAACATCTCGTGCTGACGAGCCAGACATAATTACAGTTTGTCCAAGATTCAACATAGAAGATCGATCCGGACCTTATGTGGCTTTTGGTTAGCCTTGGGAAATAACAACTCATTGAAGAAGATGTTGAGAAGTTTGAAGCATGTCCAAATCACACACATCAGACGACATTTGAACAAACAACTATTTCTCAATGTCCTTGACATATGCTTCCGTGTCTGAAAATGCTTAATAGCGCCAACTTTGACAGCCGAGAAATTTACAGACTCCTTGGCCTTCCCCCCGGAAAAGTCCATGAATACGCGTAGAGGCTCAATTTCAAAATTTCGACTGAAAATCTGAGAAAATGCAATGTGCATACGTACTCGAACTATCATCATCCCTCAACTGTGCCAGACTTTCACGCAATTGTTTCACTTCTCGCTCTAATGTCTCATTGCGCTTCCGCACCTCTTCGAGCTCCACACCAGATTCACGACCGCAGGTAAGCTCTTCAATACGGGCCTCTAATCTCTCAATATGCTCCTACATATCTAGTCAACAAACCAATTCAATGAGTTTTGGAAGTGAAACCTGGTCAAGTATCTCAACCTGAGGTTGAAATGGACCAAGAAGTAGTTTGCCGCACCTTGGTTCTCAACCTAATGTTCCGCTGCGCTTCACGATCATTGGCTCTTTTCCTTGCTAGCCTGATACAAATTAATTAACAAATTCCAATGAAAGAATAAAGATAGTATGCTGGATCCTGCTCGAAAGCATCACATCAAGAAACTATCATTGAAATTCTGTACGTACTGGGCAGGGCTTAAAGTCGATACACTGCGAGTTCCAGCACGGGATACTACAAAAGTTAGATTGCTTCTCGAATTGAACAGATGGCTAAGACATCGGTTCTTGTAAATTTGCCCTACTCATTCGTACCTCGTTTCTTTTCACCAGCTTTCTTGCCGGTTGCATTCATCGAGTCTGAATGGTTCATCCCATCTATATCGGACCCTAATGGTTCGTTGGAGCCATGGATTGGTTGGGACATGATTGGAGACTTTGTAGATGGTTGCAAGAGTAGATTATAACACAGATTGGATGTTCCCCTGGATTTCCTCGTGACCCATGGATCGTATCGTTTGGGGTACGTGCGTTACTTTAGAATCAAATTCCGGCAACGTGAAAGCTGGCTGCAAATGTATTTATCAACGTATGAAAATCTCGATTGGAATGGTAAAACAAAGATAGAACAATTCCCAAGATGCTCAACTTTCACGGAATATAGATGGTTGTAGACTTGGCTTTCGGTAGTTCGGAGATCTGAAAATCAGCTACTCGGAGACGTCGTTCGAGCTTGCTTGTGAAGTTACTTTAAACTCTTCGGCACAGCAGAGCATAATAAGACTTGAGAGGGCAGACTGCGGATACGGAAGTCGTACCGATTCCAAACAAGATGAATCAATATATGAAATGATGCATATAAGGATGAATTGTGAGATGGAAGATTAAAGAAAGTTTGGGCGGTCCGTAGTTACTCTACTGTAAGTACCTCAGTAGTGAGCCGGTGCCAAGATGCACGAGTTTTGGCTCCAAACTACTTTGACTAGTAGTGCGAGTAATTATGGCGTGGCGCAGACGGATTGTGAGCTTGTGAGGAAGCTTGAGGGGTTTTGAAGAAATTCGAACGAGATCAAATTTGAAAATTAAAGTATGATTAACTCAGCCTTGGTAGACGGTACCACATACCTAGCATGCCATTCAAAGCCCGAAAGCGAGGCTATCTACATTAGAGTATTTCCATTTGTAGGTTACTCCTAGAAATCTAGGTGGACGATGTAGGTAGGTTTGAATGGTGGGTGGAAGGTGGTATGTACGGTGATAGAGTTTTACCCATGAAACTCCGAGAATAACATCACGTATGAGCGAGGTTAATGAACTCAATCGAACTTGACTTGGATGTATGGGGAAAAAAAAGGTTCGATTATAGATTTCTAAAACTAATAGTTAGTTAGAGGGTTCATGCCGTCCCTTCTGTGCATCGTATATACCCACGTATTATGTACTTCGTCCGTATATATTCTCCTTAATTGATTAGCTCGACATTCCGCACACAACCCACATCGGCTTATAACTTTACCGGGACTCAAGCCCTCAAATTGGATTAGATATTCCAATACTAATGATGCAGTAGTCCCAAGGTCCCCTAGTGTTGGAATCATTCAGCAACTCTTCTAGCGGTGACTATGACAGTATTGTTAAATCAAATTGTTGAAGAATTTACAAATACGTAGATTTCAATACCTAGCAGTCTAGTGAACAAAACATCGATGTTATATCTAGGTACCTAGTATTCAATATCTCCCCTGCTCACATGTATCATAAACTGTACTCGATTATTCGTTTCTGTAGCCAGCAGATGGTAACGATGCTAATAGCCAGGTACTGATGGACCGCAGTCACGACAACTACGATAGCCAACTCTTGAGGCTTCCTGAGGACTCTTTAAGGATCCAGATTTTAAAAGTCCTTCAATTCAATGAATTTCACAAATGGATCAAAATTTATTAACAGAATCAAAAGATCGGCATTCCCGAATCCGTGCGTTATCACACGTGGGCGTTGGGGCCAGTTCGATCTTCCACGGCATTACTGGGAAATTCCCGGAAGGTTGATAGCAACATCTTATCGCCATCACTAAAACCTGCAATCAAAGTGATAGAAGGAAGAAGTGAATTGAGGAGGAAGTCTTTGCGTGAGATTAGCTACTTAAGTGGAGCGTAATATCTTCTCTCGTACTACCTCTTTTCGACAATTATACTTCCTTTATCCACATAAAAACAACCCATCTTCCGTGATATGCAGTGTAAAGAGTCAAAAAGAGTTAGGTCATGGATGTCGTTAGTCCCTATGGTGTGTATAACATGGACCTGAATAGATTCTCTTGGTACCTAGCTAAGTAAATTCAGAAGAACGTATCGAAATAAGGTCGATAATAGGCATAACTTTCAAGGTGTGGTGGCTCATGCAATTTCGGGGTTGTCTTCCTTTACTGCCTCAACTAATTCTTCCATACCTCCAACTTCGGTTGGTCCATCCATACCGTCAGGGGGTAAAGCCCAGGCTGGGAGAGGACTCACATAACTCCAAGAACCTCCAGCATCTTCATAACGAAGACTGTGAAGCCATAGAGACAGCTCCTGTTCACCAGGGTCGGTATATAATGGGGTCTGGCATACTTCACATAGCTC
Source organism: Botrytis paeoniae (assembly GCA_004786145.1). Taxonomy (NCBI): domain Eukaryota; kingdom Fungi; phylum Ascomycota; class Leotiomycetes; order Helotiales; family Sclerotiniaceae; genus Botrytis; species Botrytis paeoniae. Next base: position 23,233 of record PQXI01000103.1, read on the forward strand.
TCCGGACATCTTCTCGGCTTTCTTCTTATTGTATTCGTCTACCATTTCATCATGGTAGGCTACAGCATCAGCAACTTCTGACTTGCCCATCCTCGAGAGACGAGTAATAATGTCTTCATCCGTATCCTGAGTTGCGTCCGAGTCATTTGCTCCAAGTCTTGTTCCCCATACACGTTGATTGCAATATATAGGATCGTTGCCAATAGGATGGCCTAGAAACTGTAGATGAACCCTGAGCTGATGCGTACGGCCAGTGACTGGAAGGCATCTGACGATCGAGTAGCCTTCCTTTGTCGACTTATCTAGCTCTGTCTGTTCGGAGTTGTCTTCAGCCTGTTCTGGAGGATAATATGCCAGGCGCTTAAAAACCGTGCGGGCAGCTTTGCCATTTGCCCTAACACGATTCAACCCCAATTTCGGTGATATCTGCAGAATTGGCATATCACATACTACTTCTCCATCTGGAAACTTTCCTTTTACTCGTGCTATGTATTCTTTTCTGACAGTGCGACCTGATATTTGTAAACTTAGTGCTTCTGCGGCCTTAGCGTGTTTTCCAATGAACATGATACCACTGGTTAGTCTATCCAATCTATTACACGGTAGTGGGTTCCAGCCATGGCCGCGCTCAGCCCTCATAATTTCAACTACGGAATTGTAATTATATCGACCAGCTGGGTGGACGGGGACGCCGGAAGGTTTGTTGATGACAATGATATCTTCATCTTCATGTACGACCGATATTGGCAGAGCTGTAACGGGAGGTTCATGTCGATGTAAGGTATGTGATATAACATCTCCATTCTTGATGATTTGTGAAGTTGACTCGACAGGTTTTCCATTCACAGCGATAGCTCCGCGCTCCATAGCATCTTTCTACGCCTGTCAGTATGACTTCTTGTTATTTTGAATCATGCCGAACGTACGTAGTATTCTAATGGCCTGTCTCGAAATTCGCTTGAAAATATATCCAATATTTCTCTCCCTCTCCATCTTTGTTTGCAGTATGTATTGTAGGTGAAATGGTACGGCGCGACTCTGCGTAACCCATTATCTAAATAATATGGTCGCGGCCATGGATCGGAAGGTGTAATCACAACTGCGGGGGGTTCTTCAAATGGTTTCTTCTCTTCCACGGGAGGATATCCAAGTGAAGTTTCGACGAGTGCCATGGTAGGATTCATTCTTCCAGCCCTGCGGGCCAAAAGCGCAATAATTCGAGGTGAGGGAGCCACTTGATCGGATTTAAATTAATGCGAGAGATAATGCAAACAACTGGTGAACGATTTATCGAAATTATGATGCGCAAGTCCAGATCAATTTAGAAAATTATGTTCTGCCCAAGGCGGTGTGTAGGGTTGATCATCAATCTAAATGATTGCAGTACCTTGGTACCTACTAGGTACCTCGTAGGTGGTACTTAGACCTCCTGTTCCTGTTCTCCTGTTGACATACATAGTGCCCAGGGACTTGAACCATTTAAACCAAAGTTGAGAACATCCATTTTGGCGCATGGTATGAACTTATATTGAGAATCCTTTGCTATTTAATGCTCATTATTTCCAACAACATCAGTTTGTCTTGGAGTCGTCTAGGTTACTAGAATAATCAAACATACCTCGGCTGAAAACAAATCTCCTAATCGCGTTCTCCTTTTCGGAATCCATCCCTTCCAAACCTCTCACCTCTAATATATTCTCTTTAATATCTTGAGAGAAGAAAACTAAGTACCACTCAATATGTCACATGAAGAGCTTAAGAGAAGAAGACGAGAGGATTATGGCTACGTTTTGGAATATAGAACACGCTGGTATGGTATCTTCACGTCTTCGCGTCTTAACACAGATCGCAATGAGCTGACACAAGATTTGGAGGTCTGATAATGATATGTATGACCATATGAATAATAGCATCTATAACTTCCTGTAAGTCCCATCGAGAACATTGGGTATACTCTATGGCTAAGACTAGAGAAAGGTACGATTCAATCGTAAACTCATATCTTATCGAACATTGTGGTCTGCATCCACCCACCTCATCTCAGTACGGCCTAGTTGTGCACTCCCATGGTGATTTCTTTGGTTCAATCGCATTTCCAGCTGTCGCTGATCTAGCTTTACGTGTCAACAAGCTTGGGAATAGCAGTGTTACTTACGAGATCGGGTTATTCGAGAGGGGAGTTGAACAAGTCAAGTCAGTGGGTGAAATTATTCACGTGTTTGTTGAAAGAGAGACTGGCCGACCAGCAACGCGAGGTATGAACGGCACAATCAAACAAGGACTCAAGAAGATCCTCCAACCACAGCCAAAACTTTAATAATCTCAACAAATGCTCTGATTTTACGTCCGTCAATCCACTCAACCAATTAGTCTCGTAGGCCAGGCTACCAAGACGTGCCAAGATAAACCGTTCTATAGATCACAACGCGAAATTCTCGATACAAGAAAAGAAGCATTTTACTACACTTCCGTCGCCAATGCTAAGTGTCCCGATATATTGGGAATACTAAAACGGAAATTTCGCTATTTGCATAAACTCCGAACCAATGAAAGTAGATACTGTCGATTAGCATTAATTCGGGGAAACCTCGCATGTATGATTATTATCCATATGTATATACTAGTCCGTATTGTCTCGGGATAGATACACGCGTTACTCAATTTATCATCAAGATATGTTGGCTGAGAGGCTGGCATATCTCATTGTACCAAAATTATTGAGAGTTTCTTGGAGCGGGATATCACGGTAGACTCACTCACCGCGCTTTCCACTTTTCCACTCTTGGCAATGAGGGGAATTCTTTAAGAGAAGATCAAAAATCAAGCATCATGCAAAAGAGAGTTCAAGTTGGTAATAGAGAATCCGGTTAAATTGCGGAGTCCTCGGCTAACTTCCCCAGTAAGATCAACAACCCCCGCGTTCTCGTCGGCACTGCTATCTCCCGTTACTGATCGCTCCTTTGCCCTTCCTCCCCCGCAGAGTTCTCCCGTCAAATAGAAAGTGAGGCAATATGACAGGCACTGATAAGCAATCATTACTACCAAAGCAGGCATAATGACTGGACACGCAGATTTTAGATGTTGATGATCATGATACCTTCTGACCTGTCATGCATAATTCACTTCTTTGCCCCAATGAAAATATGCTAGTGATTAAAAGGCATTCTCGCTATCTAGATGGCATTCCATCAAGCTTTTTTCAATCTTGGATGTTTTGTCTGTGATATCAAACTTTAACTTGGCTTATCTTGATTTGGACATTCACCGCAAGATCTCGACTCTGTGGTACATTTAATACCTCACACCAGCAGTAGTGTACCTAGGTAACATAACCACAGACCCGATATCAGAAAAGTCTTCGAGTCAGCTATATCAGAAATACAACAATAAAGCGACTCAAGTAAGGAGACTATGGCGTCAAATGTCAAGGCACAGTCGGATTACATAGAAGATGTCGATAAGGATGATTCGACAACATCAGCTGCGGTAATAGATCCCGGTCTTCGAGTTCTTGAACCGCCAGAATGGATCGCGGCCTTGTCTCCTGAAGAACGCCTCAGTATTGAAGCCAAACTCAAAAGGAAAATCGATCTGAGATTGTTACCTATGGTCATTCTGATGTATATCATGAATTACCTAGATAGGGTGTGTTAATTACTCTTATTATTATATATGTCAGATGCTTACTAAATCATGGTAGAACAATATTGCAGCAGCGCGATTAGCAGGAATGGAGGAAGATTTGAATTTAGTCGGAGATCAATATCAGGTATGCAGTAAAGGGTCCATAGGTGCTAAAAGCTAATATTCATAGACTTGTGTCAGCATCCTATTCGTAGGATACCTCCTGATGCAAATTCCCTCCAATTTATTCTTGAATAAAATAGGTAAACCAGCGCTATATCTTCCGGGAGCAATGATGATTTGGGGTGTGATATCAGCTGCAACAGCTGGTACCCAAAATTTCGCTGGTCTTCTTGTTTGTAGATTCTTCCTCGGTTTCATAGAGGCTGCTTATTTTGTAAGTTTAATGCGTGTGGCGATTTGATATATCATAAGTCCTAACACTACACAGCCCGGCTGTCTCTACTACCTCTCATGTTGGTATACCCGCAAAGAATTAGGTTTGCGCACTGCACTTCTTTATTCCGGATCCCTCATTAGCGGAGCCTTCTCGGGTCTCATCGCTGCAGGTATCACGGGTGGTATGGATGGAGTTCATGGTCTTCTAGCCTGGAGATGGCTTTTCATTATTGAAGGTGCAATCACCGTTGTCATTGCCGCTACTTCCTACTTTATTCTACCCAATTTCCCTCGCACCACGGCTTGGTTGACAGGCCGGGAACGAGAATTGGCTGTTTGGCGTTTGGAAGAAGACGTGGGCATGGATGATTGGGTGGACAGCCATCAGCAAACTTTCAGGCACGGCTTGAAACTTGCATTTACAGATATCAAAACTTATATCCTGGTGATAATCTTGTTTGGTATTGTTTCAGCTGCATCGGTTACCAATTTCTTCCCGTAAGATTCCCTATATCCAATACAATCTGAGAAAATAAAGTCTAACACATCCCAGAACCGTCGTTGCAACCTTAAAATACAACCGTATCCAATCTCTCCTTCTCACCGCTCCTCCTTATGTCCTCGCCCTCTTCACCTCCATGTTTAACGCGTGGCACGCCGATAAAACCGGCGAACGCTTCCTCCACGTTGTCATTCCGCTCTGTTTCGCCTTTGTAGCATTCATCCTCGCCGCCGCAACCACAACTATTGCTCCCCGCTACCTCGCCATGATGCTGATGGTTCCTGGCTGCTATACCGGTTTCGTGGTCGCCCTCGCATGGATCTCCAACACGCTGCCACGTCCCCCTGCTAAGAGGGCAGTGGCCTTAGCCTTCATTAATGCAGTGAGTAACGCGAGTAGTATTTATTCAAGTTATATGTATCCTAGTAGTGCGGGCCCGAGATACGTGGTTGCGATGAGTGTTAATTGTGGAATGATCTTTATGGCGATGTGTGCGGCGTTGGTGTTGAGGACGATGCTGGTGAGGTTGAATAAGAAGTTGGATAGGGGAGAGGTGGTGGATGGAGCGGTTAATGAGGGCACGGTGGCGGCGGGTCAGAGGGGATTTAGGTATAAAGTATGAGGGATGGGATTTGTGATGGAAGTGAATTCATAGAATAGGATGCGGCGAGAGGTAACCTTAATCTGAACCTTCAAACTCGAACTTCGAGGAAGGAATTAGAGACAGCGATTATCCATCGGCAAAAATGTCTTAGGATAGGATAATCTCAGTGCGATTTGCACACCAAGCCTGGATATCATAATGCATTCAAATAGATGAGATAGACAAATAGACATCAATTCTTCAACAAAAACTCGTCCTTTTCCCTTCCTTCTCTTGAAAACAAGTACATCTCTCATTTCAGTGCCAATCCCTAATTCCTACACTCAAAATCAAAACTTTCTCTTGCTTAACTTACCTTACCTTTCCTTACCTCACCTCATCTCGTCTTCTCTTTCTCTTCAATTATCAGATAATCTTCACTCTGATCTTCATTCTTATTTTCATTCTTATTTTCATTCTTATTTTCATCCCATCACCAATCTATCTATTTATCATCTATCATCTATCTAACCCTTCTCATAATTCAAAATTCATTACAAATTATCTAACCACAAGAAAATAAATAAATAAATAGTCCCGCAATCTCCTACTACCACCCCCACATCCCCTCCATCCCTCTCGTTTTCCCCATCTCATCCCCTCTCTCCCTCTCCCCCATCCTCCTCATCCTAACCTAAAACCCCTCCTCCCCCAAAAACTCATTCATAACCCTATACGCCTCCCCCGCACTAAGATGCACATTAACCGCATGACCACACCCCCTCAGCACATAAGCCTTAAACCCCCTACTCTTCGGAAACGCCCCTCCAACCATCTCCAACACATTTCCACCTCCCGCCATACAATCGCCCCCACAAAAAATCGCATCTTCATTTCCCGTCAGCACCAGCACCGGACCCTCAAACTCCGGCGCTGAAGTCGGTTGCGCCGCCAACGTGAGGAGTTCTCCGGTTGTAAAGGGCTCCTTATGTTTTTCAGTATATTCTGCGATTTCCGGATCGTAGTATGGGGGCGCGAGGAAGTTGAATTGATTAGCGCCGAGATTGGCCCAGGTGAGATAACCATCGGCGAGATCTTGGGCATAGATATTACCTGTGTCTTTGTTTGAGCCGGCGGTGTAGAAACATCCTATTTTACTAAAGGTGCTTCCCAGTTGAGAGATTGCGGAACCGAAAAGAGAGATGATGGAAGGAGCGCCAAATTTGTAAGGTTGATTCACGGATGCGGATTGGATATTGAATCCTGCAACTGTCTGGGGTAGGGCAGAACCGTCAAGGGAGAATCCTTGGAGAATGAGTCCATCTGTGATATTTGGGTATGCTGAAGCGAGTTCATATGATAAGATTGAACCAAGAGAATGACCGACGTGGACAATCTTGTTTGGTTCTGAGATCTTGACGCCTGGCAAGTTTCCTGCACGTAGTAATTTTGTCACTTCTACAATTGCCGAAAGCTCGGCAGGTGCTTGAATGACTGATGTTGGATCAGCTTTTGAGGATTCACCTATTCCAAGGCGATCAATAGCTAAAGTGCTATAGCCATGTTGATCAACAGCAACATCCACGTATGAGTAGTTGTAGTTGTTGAATGGCAAATCCCAGTACCTATATAAATAATCAGTAGGTATATTTGAGAGCGTAGTTTTATGCTTACGATCTATCGAAGCCAATTCCATGAGTAAGGAATTGCCATGAATCAGAGTTACTGCTTGACTCGCTTGGTACACAAACAGTTGCAGCAATATTGTATTGGCCAGTTACCGTTGTGAATCCTGATAAAGTAGATGCACTGTAATTTTGCCCAGCTCTTAGGAAATCTTGCGCGAACTTTGCTACGGCAATGGCATCAGAAAGAGGTGGAATATTGAAATTGCCATTTCGAGCATTGATGGAAATTGGAATAGAAATATCAGTGCAAGACTTAGCTTCAATGAAGCCCAAGCTGGCTGCGACGACAGCAACAGAGAGTTTAAGCATGATTATGATTAAAAATTAACACTGTGAATAAATGGTGATTAAGGGAAAAGAAAAAGAAGTCGGAAACCGTTAGAGGCCGTCGGTAGTAATATAGGCACCGCATATCAAATGTGTACTAATTGCGATCTGCGGGCCGAGAGATTGAATACAAGTAGTACCACCATCATGTTCATTACTGGGTGCGACTAACCAGTTTGCAGGTAAATGATCACCAAACTTTGACAGCTAACTGCCTTCACTAGAGAGACCGTTAGGCATTGGTGTGCCCTTGATGCTAGAAAACTCTTGGGATATCGTCATGAATGATTTGGAACATAGTATAATTCTAGCTGAGATAGAACGTCACACGAGATAATAATCTGGCAACTTTGAATGAAGATCGATAGCTTTAAAAGATAATTCTCTTTTGCTCCCACTGAAGAAAGGGGTTCAAATATATTCATGCCGCTCCTCACTTATTCTTGTGCTGATCCTCAGTAGTTGACACCATCAAAACAATCGGAGTATAAAATGTTGTGCAGGGACCTTCGCCCCACATTTCTTGGCTTTTATCATATGTAACGACAAGCAAGATTCTTTGACTTCCCGTAAGGAAACTATTTGGTAAGATTGAATGTTCTCAAAACTAAGTAAACAAAAGTAATCTTTATCGACATACAGGTTCTCTTTAAACATTCACGGATCCCATATCGAAACGTACTAGAGTTAGCGAAAACGTGATGTTATATTATGTCCATTGATTGGAGTAAGTATTTGGACCTCATGTCTGAATTATCGAACTGGATCGATAAATCAAGAGCTCATCCTCAACACTCTTAGCAACAAAGCAACACAATGGGATCCTGCCAATTAAGCATGGACTCCCAAGTCCCCTCAAGATTCTACATATTATTACAATGAAGTTTGAGATCGACATCCTACGCCCCACCCCTTGAGATGACGAGATCCACATGCTTTATGGTTCTTTTCGTATTGACATGAGCGCTCTGATCAAACAGCGGAACGCTTTGCTGCTTGCTTTTCTCTATGGCGAGAGATCCATCGAGATATTTGAAGACCAATAAGTCCAGATGCGACGATGAAGACAATGGCGAAGACGACAATGACACCAGGCTCACGAGCTGCCCAGTTCTGTCTCTTAACAAGTTGTGTAGCTTCGCGGATTTGGATAGTTGCCATTTTGATCGGTTACTGTTAATCAACACATTAGCCAAAAGCTCAGGATCCAATAATTGAAAGTTCAAATCAAATCTTCACTTTGAAGAGATGTTTCAAGCGAAATATCAACATTGCCAATTTGATTCCCAAATGGATATTCAGTATTCCGGTGTATTTGGATAGAAATACGTAGACTCGGTGTGGTGGCCGTCGTGCCGCAAGTGCTCCCATTAGATGGAAGGAGAGAGGTACTACTCACTGGCTCAATGCTTTCGGATTGAAGTGAATGGAGTGCTGTATAAGGATTAGTAAAAACATCCAAGCTTCAGGGGTATCTGCGAGAGTTTAACTCACGTTCAAGAATGATCTCATAGAAATTGATCAATTTTCGTGAGTAAAGAGTGGCTGTTTGGTCAATTGATCTGCTTTAAGTCGTCAATTCATGGTATCTTGGAAGGCGAACAATCCCTGAAAGGAGACCATCTGGATGCCAGTGTTCATGTATATAGCTTGGCGGAGGCATTGTAAAGATGCAGAGATTATGGCTGTTCAATTGTGGAACTTAAATTGAATGTTTAGATGATACGCGACAACAAAGTTGACGGGTCTGTCTTTCACACGGGAAAAGGCGAGGGAGGAATGAGGAATTTGAGATATATGGACAAGAATGTAAGACATACCTGTTAGATGTTGTATAGTCCAGGAGTGTACGTAGTATTAATCTGTTGAACGATGAAGATTGATGAGATGTCTTTTCTTGAAGACAAGAGAAGATTGAGGTAAGTAAGGACTTTTCGTGGGTTGTGTAATCATCGGAAGAATAATGAACTGAAGTGAACTGGACAGATGAGGAAGTTGCAAACGACTTCAATTCTCCTTCTGCAGTCACCAAAGTCGCTGCTTTCGGAGTCGAAATTACCAGAAACACCAGGAAGACCAAATTTTCGAGGATTCAATGATACTATAAATTCTATCTTCATATCTTCATATCTTTAATTCAATTGATATCCATGTCAATTTGTAGTTTCCAAAGAACCAATTGATACTCAACTTTGATGTATACCATAGACACAACAATCATCATCTGTAAGTAGCTTTGTATATAGTCCTCGTTTTTTGTGTATATGTTAGTATTTTAGATTTTCATATCAAATAATGTATCAGCTACCAAATCTGCCATCATATACGGTTTCTCGAATTTTCAGACATGTCGATTCTTCTGCCATAGCTGAATAATTTGATTTAATCTGCAGTGTCGCCATCATTAACCGGGCGCAATCGAACTTCCCAAGAAATCGATGTCATGACAGAAATCCCCCCAATGCCTCAATGTTATCAGCGGTTCGAAGTTCATTATTAAACTTGATAGCCTTTGCAACGCGTCAAAATCTTTGACTTGGCTTGGAATTGACTAATTCTGCCACCAAAAGACAGGTACCAAAGATCACGTTATGAAAGATGACATCATGTGACAATGCAATCATGTGATATAAAATTCCCTCGGCACTTGAGACCCTAGGGTTCATATTCCTTGTGATCATCACACACAACAAAGGATATTTTTGGATCTGTTATCTTGCCTTGTCATCAATCTCGATCTTATCATCAAAGCCACGCTTCTTTCAATCGATGGAGATTTTCATTCTCCCCTGATCTGATTCCTGAAGTTCCGTCCTGGTACACTTGCAATTAAAATGTAGCAATGGTGTGGTGGGGTGAATGAATGAATGCGTTTTCATCTATTCTCTTGGCGATTTCGAAACTTCTCAACTCCATAAATTATGTTCCAACATATCGAATGAAGTCTGAACGACGAGAAGCTCAAACATTTGGCTTGTGAGAGAAGAGAGGAACTCTGCTTCGGAATTATGGGGATGATGGTTTTGTGATTACGGAAAGATAAGGGATTTATTTCATGCTGCGACGCCTTTGAAGAGAAAAAAGAAGAAGCAAAAGTGGATTCTCAAAAGCTCTTTGAGGCAAGTTTAAGCACAAAGTTGATGTTGATGTTGATGTTGATGTTGATGCCAATGCCAATGTTCATGCTAATGCTGTATGAAATTTCATGATGGGTTTTTGATTGATTCATCATCATGGTTAAAGTTTCTATATTTATATTAACTCAAGTCTCAAGCCAACGGCAAAGTTCAAATTCACGCGTTAACCGACATCCACCTCTCTCAACCTTGAGCTGACAGCAATATGTGATTCCCAAAAGGTAAGGTGCCTCGATACTACCTACCTCGAGGTCCTAGTACCTGCCACATAAATGCCATGACTTTACACTGTACGATGTACATCGTTATCAGAGTTCGCAAACATTTATCCACCTTGTATTACCAGAAGGTTTTATACCATCGGCACGTGTCAAAGCACACAGAATAGATTCTTGTCGCCTGAAGGAAAGAAAAAGCATCAACAAAACCAAGAGGCGGGAAAGTCGCGTATGTCTCAAGGATGATGGATCTCAAGACTCAAGAGCCCGAGATAACATATAGCCAAGAAGTTATTACTAGGTATTCCGTATACAAGATTTATGAACTATTTTCCTTGTATTTGAAAGCTATTAGGAATTTGGATGAATACAGTTATCTGTCAGGTAGGTAGGTGGCTAGACAGATCGATCTATCTCTATCAATCTTTATCATAATCTCAGTTAGACATGATTTGATACCCGCACAGTAACCCCATTCCACATCTGCATGTAAGATTTCGTACTCGTGTAGACTCTCGCTCTATCATCAATCATAATCATACCTCGGAAATGCCACAAACCCCGGACTACGAAAGCACAACATTTTATCCAATTATCGGAATTACTAGGGCTGCCAACATCACCACTTTTTTTGTCCTTTGTAATCAATCATCATTGACTCTATGAGGCTATGACTTTGTAACAAATCGCATCGAGTATAGTGTGACTCCATGTGAGTCGATTTTAACAAATCACAATGCAGATATCGGTGTCATGTTTAAATTACTGGAGAATCCTGAGCATCGGCACAATAGAAATAGTGGACAAAGGAATTTTCAAACGAGAGACTAGAGACCAAAGAAATCCTTAGGACTGGGTATATCACGGAATTTTGAGGGTCCGAATGCAGTGACATCTTACCAGGGTAAAAATTGCGTGCTGGGACGACGTAGAAGAGAAATTGCATTGGCTAGGGAGTGCGGAGGGAGGTAGTCTTTTCCATACTGTACCTACCAAGGTAAACTCTCTCGAAGATATCAAAGGTCTCTATTGTAAAGTAATCCATACTACCTAGGAGACTAGATACTTAGCTGTCTAGTAATCGACTACCGGTATCCGATTATACTCTCGATAAATAAGGAAACTAATCAATCGACTCAAATCGGAAGAAATCCTTTATCGTTAAAAGCTAGATATACGATATATTATTAGAGATTACCGGTAATCGATGATACTAACAAGATTAATACAAAAAACTTGGGACTTGGATCTACCCTAAGAACAACAATGCTGACAACACCTAGATAAACTACTTAGTAGTATACATGCCATTCAACTATTACTCACATAGGTACTACTAACCAACTACTACTTACTACTACGACCTACTACTACCATGCATGATGTACGCAGTACCTACTTTAGAAAGTCTAATCGTCGGCTTTCCTTTTAGCTCCCTCACTTCCCTGCCACTCGTAGTCCATTCATCTTTTGTTCTTCTTCTCTAGCTTCTATACCTAGCTAGAGCTCGTCTAGACAGGAACGGCAAGATCCTCTTCATATTTAAAAACTAATCTCAAGCCCCTCGGTCATCGATTTAGATCGAAGAAATCGTATTCTTATCCATCGACTTTATCAAATACACAGACTTCGTACAGTACCGACTAGTCTACCTAGTACCTAGTCTACCGATATCAAGACCAGACAATTTTAAGCCACGGCCCACCTCTAAAGTGCACCACTGCTCAGTGCTCAGTGCTCAGTGCTCTCTCTTCCATCCTCACCTAAGCGGTTCCCCCTTGCAAATTGTTTATCAATAAAGGTATTCCACCCCCTCCCCTCTTCTCCCCTTCACGGTCGTCCCACCCATCGATTACATCCACAACATCTGTTGCACAAACCTTGTTCATCTCTTATTATATTCAACGTCCCCCCCCATGGCACCCTTCTACAATGCTTTCAGAATGATCCGTAAACGTCGATTCACTTTCCGTTCTATTTGAAGCACCGAAACTTCCCATTACGTGGAGCTATCGTCTGAGATATCCTAGTCATAACTCTCACCCACGCTCTAGCCTGTTAGACTCTTTCACGTCCACGATATCATTCTAGAATATAATAAAGGCCATCCGACGAATTCAGAAAGGTAAAAAAGTTATTGAAGTCTCTATCCTTATTTGTTCTGGCTAACATTTTAATTAAGACCTCTCATATCGGATATTAGCTTTATTTATTTTTTCAAAGCCATATAAACCTTCATTCAAAGCAGCGGAGCTGTCCAACGTCTATTTACCATCAATCGGCTCTGGAAGCTTAATACCATATTATATCATCACGCACCATTTATTTAAATTTATACTTTTTTTTTCCCCCATATACCAAAAATGGCTTACGATCACCCTGTTCAAAATAGTGAGGTGTACCTTCTCAATTCTGCACCTCATACCTGCCTTCCGGCTTCAGCTCCACCGTCACCACCAACTCCCAGTACACCATGCGACGAACTTCCTCCTCCACTGGACGACCTGATGTCATTGACCCCCCTAGAAATAGAAGAGGGATGTCCACCCTTTAGTCAACGCTTATCAGGAGCAGTTCATGTTCTTAGTACAGAAGCTACATCACTATCATCATTAACCATGCTGTATGACACCGATCCAGTCGCGAGAGATGGATTCAATCATGCTGTGGATGCGATCAAAAGATCCATTGGCGAGAGAGGAAAGCTCGTCATTTGCGGTGTAGGAAAGAGTGGCTACATTGCCCAGAAACTCGTCGCGACAATGCGTAGTGTCGCTATCCAAGCAGTTTTTATTCACGCCACCGAAGCGGTACACGGAGATCTTGGAGCGATCACTAAATATGATACTATTCTCCTCGTATCTTTCTCGGGCAAAACCCCCGAATTACTCGAGTTACTTCCTCATCTCGATTCATCTCTCCCCATGATCATCCTAACCGGTCACACCCATCGATCCAATTGCGAAATCATCAGACGTCGACCAAAAACTATCTTATTGCCAGCACCCACTTTTGAACCAGAAACAGTATCATTTGGCTGTGCAGCCCCAACCACATCTACCACAATGGCAATCGCCGTAGGCGATGCTCTCGCCCTAGTCATTGCCCGAGAAATCCACGGAAACATCTCCGCCGTCTTTTCCAAATACCATCCCGGTGGTGCCATTGGCGCCGCCTTCAAACCTCCCCAAAAACTATCCGATATTGCCATCTGTCTCGCTGACATGCCAGATCTAGGCAATGGACCAAACACCGCAGCGGATCTTCTCATTAAAGCGTATGGCTCTGAATCCGGATGGGCGAGATGTGGCACCGATATCGTTGTCCCACCTCGCTCCATCAAACAGCTTGGAAAAGCCGATATGGATTTACAAGCCTCTTCTATCAATGGTTTGATGATCTCAAGTACTAAATGGATTACTATCCCAGCTGAAACTGAAGTCGCTGCTGCGAAGGAGTTGTACATGAAGTCTGGCTCGGAGAAGAGCAGCACATACTCTGAGAATACTATCCTGGCGGTCATGGATGATCTCGAACTTATAGGAGTTTTGCAAATCGGAGACCTGGTATAAATTGGTTTACCGTTTAAAATTCAATTCGATTCACTTCTGGCGTTTTCACAAGGACGGAGGGTTTACTCATTTTTTGGAGGGGTTTTTGGAGAGTGAAGAAATCCACACATGCTTTTTTGGATTAGCGATAAGACATCCATTCCAAATTTGTGTAGCGCTTCTCAACTCGTTTGTTTGTTTGTTTGCTTGGGGGTATTATAGATTTCCTCCCCCCTTTCTTTGGGTTTTCATTTCTCATCGCTGTAGTGATGAGGATGAGGGGTGGGTGGCTTGATTGATTGATTGGCGGGTTTTACGTGTTTATGGATTAGCAACGGATAGAGTGACGGAGGGATGCACGAATTATGACTAGGATACTAGGTAGCAGGAAGGGAAGGAAGAAGTGAAGGAAGTGTTGTATAAATGGGATTTTGGAATTCCAAATCATTGACTCGCCTGTACGGAGAGGGAAGGGAAAGAGGAGTAATTGGATAGTTACCTACCTGCCTTACCACAGCGGACAATGTTATACCTATCACCTCTCTGAACTATTGTTTTTTTTTTCTTTCTCTTTCTTGATTGATTGATTATTTGATGGATTGTCTACTCATCTGTTCTTGTCTGTGAATGACACTGAATGTGTGTATGTATATGTATGCTGGGTATATAGTATACCCTATACCCAACACCGAAGCAGTCTTCAACCTATTCAACAGGACCACTCAACAGCACCGCAAGTCTGGTGCTTTATACGCGGGGTAGTTCCTCCATCTCCTCCATCTTTCTCAATCTTCTCGCTTGTTTATACTGCTGCTGCTGCTGCTGCTTCTTCTTTTTGTTAAAAAGAGTTCTCCTAGCTAATAAGTGGTGATGCTGATGATGAGTGCATCTTTCTTCTCGTGTTCTTGTGTTCTACGCTCCTGCAAGTTGTCGTGCTCGATAGAGGTTGGAGGTTATAGGTTGGAGGTTGGAGGTTGGAGGTTGGAGGTTGGAGGTTGGAGGTTGGAGGTTGGAGGTTGGAGTTTGGAGTTTGGAGGTTGGAGTTTGGAGATTAGCTTGATACTTCCATTTCCCTTAGAGATACGCGCGAGCAATCAATCACTACCTGAGTACGTACATTAATGAAAAGAGTTCCGTTAAAGGATATTGTTTTTAGTCCAGTTCTAGACCCCTATGTTTCAATTTTTTGTATTGAGGCATATTTATCTTGTTATTTTCTTGCTTTTTTGTTAAGCTTGGAAAAGGATTGTGTTTGAACTTTATAGATTATACGGTAGTGAATATTGATTCCTTGCAATTGATTTCATAGTACATGTATGTCACTCTGTTAGTACAGTAAAGAGAGAGTGTGTGTGTGTGATGGTGTGCAATATCGACAGTATTCCTCGTTATCATGAGTGCATCTTCTCCAATATCAATGATGACAGAAAACATCCTCATCTAATCTACGTTACAACCGCACATTTCATCTGACAGAGTCCATACGGTAATGTATTTTGTTATAAATTTCACATTTACATCTACATCCACACATAGAAGTCAGAAACGGAACATATCTACGCCAACTCGAAAATAATCACGAATTTGAAAGGTATCAAACTACAGCTACATACATCCACGTTACTAGCGTAAAAGATCATTTTCAGGCTCAATAAGGCTGCGAACTCAAAACCCCAGGTCGAAGTGATAGAGTAATTTAACCCAATACCCATCAGCTGAAAACTTTCGTTATTGCCAACGCATCCATATGCATGCGGCTCGGTACTAACCTTCAATCGGCCATTACCACAAAAACACACCACGAGTTGAACATTTTATTCCACACAGATTTCACGGTCATAAACATTTGCCACAATTTTATAATGTCAAAGACCCCCCTTCAACACATATAGTTTCCTCAAGATTGTTAAAAACCAATTTATCATATTGTCTGTATTCTTCTCTTATGTATATAAGAAGCTATACCTTGATACACCTTTCGACATAATCGTAGGAAAGATCAAAAACAGAAGAAATTATCAAACGAAATTGACGATTGGAGGAGTGTCCTTCAGGGACGATTCGTTATGTTCGGACTGTCGATGGGTGGATTAGGGCGATGTCTTTCGAAGACGATTCGCTACATCCGGACTGTCTACAGAAGGGTTAAGAGTATTTACTTCGGAGACAATTCGCTATGTTCAGACTGTCGACGGGTGGATTGGAAAGACCTCGTTGAGCGACCGCTGGACCCAGAATTTGCCCGTCAACGACCTTTTATTGGCGTTGACAGTGATCCTTTAGGGCGTTTCGTTCGGACTCTAGAGGAGAGTCACAACGAGCTGAAAAATTCAAATTGTAGAGGGTGTCGGACTCTTTCTATCTTAAAAAACGAGCATAGCATCATAGGTTCCGATCGGATGGGTAACCACCAACTTGTAGTCACGACCCTTGAAAGCCGAGTGCCGCTTGAACCCCCGGCATTCCCCCAAGGAAGTCTTGCACTCCTACAAATTACCAATTGGTATGAAACTGGGCGTATTTCGTGTTATTCGGAGGACAAGCGATATATTGCGCTGCTTGGTCCCGGAAAAGACCCTGCACCCTTTAAAATCCCACTTTTCATTGACGACTTCACTTGGATTCGAGATGCCATCTCAGAATGTTGTCAAAAGCATGGGATATGCATCAGTAAACACTCGCTATTTATGCCTGAGCTTCTTCTCATTGACTGTCTGGCTGATTCTCCGACCATTTCGCTCGTTTCCGCGCCCAAACCATGTCATTACGCCGCTTTGTCTTACGTTTGGGGAGGTGTCCACACTACTAGTACCGAAGTCCCAGCTGTGGTCAAGGATGCCATTAAGGTCACCGTGAAGTTAGGGTTAAGGTTTCTTTGGGTTGACAGATATGTGAGTTGCCAACTAGACCTTTGTGATTCTAGAATCGCTAAAGAATCAATATAGTGCATTCCACAGAATGACTCAGATAAACACCGACTAATTCATTCCATGGATGGAATTTATTCTAAAGCTTATGTAACCATAATTGCGGCCGCTGGAAAGACGGCTGCCGATGGACTGCCTGGAATAAGCACTGTTCCTCGTATAGTCCAAATGGAGACCAAAATTAGTGGATGCACCTTTCTAGAGCTACCGTCCATTCTCGACTCTACCAGAGCGTCCACCTGGGCACAAAGAGGCTGGACGTTTCAAGAGGGTATACTGTCAACACGGTGTCTTGTTTTCACTGATAGAGGAGTGCTATATCACTGTAGAGGCAGATACAGTGAAGAATCTGTGCAGAGGCTTATTCCCTGGAATACAGCAGCATTCATGAGCGATTGTGAGCTTCTACAGCCACTTTTTGCAAATGAGCAGACACAATATTATGACCTCCAATTACTAATCGGTGAGTACACTCTGCGAAACCTATCCTACCCCCAAGATTCTCTTAATGCCTTCCTTGGCGTTTTTGCACAGTATGAACGACGGGGGGCAGCACGGGGCTCTCTGTGCTCTAAGGCATCGCCAGTTTTGGGCTCGGCTTCGCGCAGTGTTTCCCTTCCGAGTCACATCTGGGGGTTGCCTTTGCAGAAAGGAGTCCCAATTCTAGATTGGTATCATCCAAAACCACCCAAACGACGAAGGCCGGATTTTCCTACTTGGACATGGTCTGGATGGGAGGGAGGTATCAAGTTCACGAGTGAATATTATACTAGTCGATATAGTTCCACCGACTCAAAATATGCACCGATACTTCTCGAGGTTCCAGACAAGTTGACTGATGCCTGCGACCAGAGAACAAGGCGTCTGTATGTGACGGGCGCAATGATCACACTTAAGTTCGCCACTCAGAAACAGACCCAAAGTATTGTTGACGGAGAAAAGCAATTGCGTGATACTGGCGAGTTTCCAAGCCTAGATGTCGAGACCTCACACCACCATGTCATATTTGAGGTTTCTCCGGGGATGTTCGCCGTGATTCGCTCAACGTTGGATATGGAGCCTGAGATGGACGATCAAACATTTGGTCTTCTTGTTACCAACGAAGAAAAACCATATGACTCGGGTAAGAAGGGTTCTTTCAGTATTCGCAGCGTAATAGTTCTCCGGAAAGGCGATCAAAGTTTCACAAGGATCTGCTGCATGGGGGTGAAAGACCTATGGGAGCGCAGGTTCGTCAACATCGAGGGTGCTTTAATCGCCGAGGAAATGTTGCCTTCAAACATCAAATATGAATTTTATCTCGGTCAAAAATGTACAAGGCAGCGTATCTGTCTCGAGTAGAGTGTAAGACAAAATCGAGTTGAGAGAACATCAAGTATTATCTTATGAAGGAGCTTGATCGAGCTTCTACTCTTCCATTTACAAGGCGGGTCAACTCGTCCGAATCCACTCACTGGTATGAGCCCGAGTTGGAGTGGAGACTTCAGAGCTCCTGGTTTGCTGTGGCAGGTTGGTTTTTAACGAAGGGTACAGATGTTCCTATTTGTGATTGTGTATACAAATAAGAATCCTTCCATATCCAACCAGAAACCGATAGGATATATTCCGCATCAGTTAAATCACAATGTATAATCTCATATCCAGGCAGTCAAACACCTTGATATCTTAGTTGGTTAGTACAACTTTCTGCTCAATCTCTCTTACCCTGAGCTGATAATGCCGACTGGTCGTCTTCAGTGTGACCTTGAGAAATACTTTGATTGAAATAAACTGTATTTTCTTGGACATAAGAGCAACCATAAGGTCAAGGAGGAAGTTCACTGTTCTGGAAGTTGCGATTGCGGTTTCATATTACTGTAGTACAAAATCCACACAACCATCATCACGACTAGTTTCCTTGTTGTTTCTGGCTATGCTGCACCGCCACAATAATATCCACAGAACAGATTGATTAGTAACTGCCGTTAATGGATGTGCCTGTGGCAAGTGCGACTGACAAAGAAATTTGATAGGTGTATAATGAATAGCCACAGGAGGAGTAGCTGTTGATGACGTCATTTCGGAGCATTTGCCCCAGACAAGCTTGGGGTAAGGTCAAAATCGAGGAACTACTGCTACATATATTTTTTGGAAATTCCATACAGGTTTACATTATTGAAATATCTTTGATTAAAATCCTACGATACCTAAAGAATTATCACATACGAGCATTAAGAGTGCTCGAGATACCTACCTCTAAAGAACACAATCGTCATATCACATCACAATCATCATATCACATTACAATGTCCAATCCCACCGAACCACCACCACCCTACACCGAGAGTGCCACTCCCAACCACCCCCACAAAACCCGAAGTGGTATTCCTCCCCAAAGCCGTCGTTCCATGGAAGACGAAGCGCGTTCTCTTCCTCCTGGTTGGATCCGTCAATACGACACAGAAAGCAACCATCAATTCTTCGTCGACACCCGACAAACCCCTCCTCGCTCCATCTGGCGCCATCCCTACGACGACGACGAATATCTCTCTTCTCTCCCACCCAATGAACGTCAGCGAATCGAAGGTCTGCACCGGGTCCCTAGCGACGCCGACCTCGAAGCCGAAAGCACAGACGACGACTCTGCTCTTCCTGCACGTTCTCAGAATGCTCGTCCCAATGAGCAAAACCCCACTGGCATCCACAAACTCGGTCGGAAAATGAAAGATAAACTAACCAGTTCCACGCATCCTGAGCGAGAAGCCCGACGTAGAAAGAGAGAAGAAGAAGAAGCTGCTATGTATCGACGTCATCAAGCCATTCGAGACGCAATGCGCAAGGCGATTCAGACAGGAGAACCACAGTTATTGGGTAAAGATCGTGAGGGAAAAGATGTGTATATTGAACCTCCGAGAAATACTGCAGGATATCATCCTGGTTCGGGAATGGCAAGTGCGGGAACTACCAGATTGGGTATGTATCCTGCGGGAGGATATGGATATAATCCGTTTATGCCTGGTGGAGGAGCGTTTGGACCGAGTCCGTATGCGATGGGGATGGGTGCGTATGGAAGACCGGGGATGCCGTATAATAGGGGTTATGCGAGAGGATATGGAGGGGGAGCGGGATTGCCGTTGGCGATGGGATTGGGTGGGGGGTTGATGTTGGGGGGTTTGATGTGTTAGGTGGTTTGGTGATGGGGATGAATTATGGTTACATAAATGCAAGACAGTTCTTGCGAGAATGAATTAGGAGAGGGTGGGAAAGGAAAGGGAAACATGAATAATTGCAGGACTTTTCCTTTCATAATGGAAAATCAGTAAGACCTAGGTAGTGATAGAATACCCAATACGATGAATTTTCAATTACCCAACTCGCTCTTATCACTTGACGTAGGCGTTTTTGATATTCATACTTAACTGTCTCTAGATTTCATGATCCAGCGGACGATATGATAACATGGTCAGTGAACTAAAATCGTCTATTGAAATCATTGTTTTTAACAATACTCATCTGATGTATTTATCCATATATCTTCTCTTCTCTTCCTATTACCTTCTATTATCCACAATTCATCTCATCTCATCTCATCTCATGGGCATGTATATAATCGTCCGATATCTACTCCCTATTATCTATCTCCTCCACACAATTCTGCTTCCGCCCCCCTTTCCCAAATTTCCAATACCCAAACTCCAATCCAGATATCTTATCAAAATGCATCTATAACTTAGCCTTCTCCCCCACAGCCCCTATCTTCAATTTCTCCCCATATTTCTTCAACACATTCTCATTATGGTATTTCCAAAACTGTTTCGAAGCATCTTTTCCCGCAACACGTTTGAGAATCTTTGCACCGCCCGGATGTTCTTCGAGGAAATCTGGAAAGGGAGTTAGTTTAGTGGTAGGTTGAAGGGGGAGTGTAGGGAAAAAGGGGGATTTCGCATAATCAGGATAAAAAGGGGAAATAGAACATACTGGTAACGTCATATACATTCTCGTCGATAATTAAATACATGCCATTTTCGGCATCTTTGTGAGCGGCGACCTCAGAGGGAGAAAAGGTTTTGGACATCTTGCTGAAAGGGGGAGGAGGATATGTATTTGTGTATGTATTTGAACTAGGATGGGAATTGGAATTGTAATATTGTCTCTGATCTCGATTTCCAATCTGCGATTGATTCTCAGAATATCTTCCTGTTCTACTTCCACTCGAACTTTGTGAACTGGTGTATCCTCCTCGTGAATTCGGAGGTTGTGTTTGGATTTTCTGTTTCTGTCTCTGAGATTGAAATTGTGATTGTAATTGAGATAACCGTACGCGTTCTTGTTCACGTTCCTGGTCTGCTAGTAATGTTTTCTGCTGGTGTTGATGTAATGCGATTAAGTAAATGTAGAGGGAAGATGTGGCGATGATAGCAGTGAGATTGGCAGTTCCGATGTTGGGGAGGGAGAAAGAGGAGGGGGACATTTCCCCGGATTTTGGGGAGGTCGTGATATTAGTATTGGTTCGATGGCTTTGGGAGGAATTGAACCGAGGTTAGAGGATAAGATATGGGGTCAGCGAGATGGAGTGTGCCGTGATTGGTTGGGTGGTCGGAACATTTGGAGATGGGTTTGCCGATGTCTACGGGTCTTCCTCGCTGTTTTTGTGTCTTTTGGAGTGATGAAGGGATTGATGGGTCGGTCTACTGTGGTTTTGGTCGAGATGGCAACGTAAAGTATATCTTCATTCTTTATAAAATGTATCTATCATGTAATAACTTCCTATCTTTTACAGCATTCTTTTACAGCATTCTTTTGACACACAATATATGATATATAAATATCATAATGTAATCCAGTCCACAGCAACACGTGTATGCATGAATAACATCGTCATGATCTATAAATGCAAATGCATATAGCAATATCATCCAAGCCCCTGCTATAAAAACATGACAATATATACGTACCAATCAATCAGTAGTGACTCGCATTCAGGCAATATCCTTTAGTACATATTGAGAATGACGTTCAAATTACTCCACCTGTTCCCGTGCGATTTTCTTTTTCTCAAAAGGGTACATGTGTACAGCCAACTTACCAGAAACCAGATTTTGAATTGTGGGTGTGAGCATAAGGATGATGAGATATCTCGTATAGATCAGGTATACATTACATACACTTACTACAGTACAGAAAACAGTTTTGTTGGTTTGGAGTTTGAGGATATATTGATTTGATTTCTCTGGAATATCTTTCAAAGTTTGTGGAAGCAGATTTACCTATTCACTTACAAGGTAATCTTACATTTGTATCCTGAAATTCATCCACAAGATACGGTTCTCTTGAATTTCAAAAGGACGGTGATTTTTATTGAACTACAAATTACATTCGACACATACATTTCTTTTGATCAACGACGATCATCCAGTTCAAGATGTTTTCTATACCGTCAATACCATATAGAAAGGAACCCTATCCTCCATATTGGGGCACGATCAACTCGCAAACAAAGTAAGTATATTTTCCTACTACCATTTCCTCTCGTTCACCATACTAACATCGAGTAGTTTCTGCGAAGAGGTATAGAGATTCTCTATTTACGATGGTATGAATTATGTACCAGTCAACTGATGGAAATCAGGATCATATCATAACTACATATATCGCCGAGTTTATAAATACACTCACAAATATCACATACCGTATATTCTTCCCTCTTCTCGTCCCTTTTTTGTATCTTGCCATCAAATCTTCCCACGTGTTTAATCACGAGATTCCTCTCTACACCAACAGCCGATGGAGTGCTAATACTTCAACGATACATAGTTTACTACGCCTACAAAGGTATCCGCGCGAATTCCAATCGTCAAGATGCCATCCTGCGGAATCTACCCTATCTCGGACTCGCAGCAGTAGGTATCCTCAGTGCTCTGTTCCATGCAACTAATAAAGACTGGACACAATGGTGTATGTGTAACCTATCTCTCTTTTTCCCTGTCAAGGGGATTCAATCCCCTATATTCTTAATCTGATACCTTCTCATGAATATTCATACTAATAAAATTTAGTCGACGACACCTCCATGTTAATCGCCACATCTACTGTCGTCCATCGAGTTTTCACATATGACAAATCACTCAGATATACAGTTGTAACCGGAGTATCTTTATTTGTCTTCATGGTTGCATTTGTAGCCTGGCATTGTATCACTGACGAAACTCTAATGCATCCCGTTCTTTTCGGTAAGATTTCTCTCGATTTCCGTCCCCTTTTCCCGTGTAATCCACAACCAGAAAATTAGGCAACAAGCAGCTGACCAACATAAACAGGTATCGAAATCGCATTCGTAGGCATCAAAACACGTAGTATCATTAATCTCCGCGTGGCAGATGTAGAGGTCCAGAAGCAGGTTAAGAAACTCGTTACATATGGAGGTGGTATGTAGACTCTCGTCATACTTCCTTCTCATATCACATGATCTTCCTACGGAGTTCTAACTAAGATACCCAGTAATCTTTGTATCCGGTTTCATTCTCTGGAATATAGATAATCAATTTTGTGAATCTCTTACCGATACGAAACATTCGTTAGGAATGCCTTGGTCCTTTGTATTGGAATTACATGGCTGGTGGCATATTTTGACGGGAATCGGTGCTTATATCTGTATGTCCATTTTCCTTTGATTCTTTGTTCTTTAAATCTCCTAAGCTAGGGAGTCCTTCGAGCATACAAACGATAAAACAAAGTACACGGTACACAATACACAATCTAACAACATGAAAACAGTCATAGCACTAGTCGAATACCTCACCTCCGAAGAAGCAGGCCAAGAACTAGGCAAAAGCTTCGCGTGGCCTGTAGGTTTAATTTTAGCTAGCCGAAGAAACTCAGCGAAAAATTGCGACATGGGAAATGGAAGAGGTGAGGAGGAGAAAGGAAGAAATGGGGATATGTTTTCGAATGGATTTGGAAATGGTCATTTGCATGCGAACGGAAAGATACATGTGCATGAGAGGAATAAGAGTGAGTAGATGAAAAGATGAAAAGATGAAAAGATGAGTAGAGGAAAGATGGAAATTTTGTATGTGTAGGTGCACAATTGATGGAATAGGAAATTGGATTTGTGGCTGGGAACACAGTTTGGGATAGTTGATGCGTGACGGACAGAGGGGCTGTCTTCTTGTGAGGGAAATTCGCATGGTGAGGGAAAGGGAGAGGGAGACGTACAGGTGCGTTTCAGCATGAATAGGGCAGCGGAAAAGGGGACATAGGAAATCCAAAATGCTATACTAGACTCTTAGAATCATATCTCAAATCTTGAATCCCAGATCTAGAATCTAGAAAACATATCTGTGTTGTATTGTAACGTGTAGTATTCATATACAATCAAGAGAAACCACCAAATCTGATCCAAACACCAAACACCAAAATACATACCCATAGATAATCCATCCAACTATCCAACTATCCAACTATCAATCCTCTCTTTCATTTCCAAGCTACTCTCCAAAACCTATATTATTAGAATGATAGAATCCAGAAGTGAAGTGTAGTAAAAATATTCCATTTCTGTCATCCCATCCAATCCAATCCTATCCAATCTCACCATTTTCCTACCTATACTACCTACACAACCACAACTACCTACCTACCTAAGTACTCTTACATTTCATCCCGCTACTCCCTCCAAACCATGTTTTTTCTATCTCCTCTTCCTTGAAGTTCCTTGCCACAACCTCTTAGTCCATTACACAGAACCTTCAGTTTCACGATATACATTATCATACTACAGAATACAGTATAATAAATTCCAAGGACTGTTTGAAAATTGATAAAGATATAAATATAAACACACATACATATACACCACACAAATTGTAATACAACAATATAGAAAAGAAATATATCATTCTCATCCTCCTTCTCAACAACATCCTCCAGATCCGCTAATCTAATAATCTTTCTCTCCCTCTGTAACCCCCCCCCCCAAAAAAGAATGAGTGAAAACTTCCATACCCTATTTCGTGTTTCAATCTATATGTAAAATAGCATACCATGCCATGCCTGCGTATACAATCTGTTTATTCTTTAATATTCTGTCCAATTTGATTTTTCCACTTTTGATCTTGGTTCTCTTTATATTCAGCTTTATTCTTCTCTTGTTTGTCTTCTTTATTGGCTCTTCTTCATTTGCTGCTCTTAAGCGACTCTCTTTTAACGACTCTTCTTTAATAACTCTCCTTACTTCATTCAATATACCTTCCCTTCCATCTGCCTCCACAACTATCCTTCTCAATTCTACTTTTTCCATCCATCCCATATCCATCCAGAGAAAAGACCACCAGCCCTCAGAAATTCTTAGGAATCATAAAGTAAAAGAAAAGGAAAAGATCACACACAAATCCAAACAAACACCAATGCACCAAACCCCCCTACTCCACGCTACGCTCCAAGGCTCAAAAACAGCAATGAGAAAGGTCCCATATTCTGTTTGTCAAATAACAAATCAATATATATCCACTCCTCATCTCATCTCTACTATATCGTCGGATCATACTCATCGAATATATTTTATATTCTAACCAAGTTCATCCTCAAAATCTTCATCAACATGAATTTGGAAAACGGCCCCTTTGATATATCTCCCAACAGGTTGTGTGCTAGGATATTCAGATGGAGTATCGCTATCATCACTGTCCTCTCCTTCAATGACTTCTGATTCTCGTGGAAGAAGACCAGCTGTTGTCATCTTGATTGTTGATTGTGAATCCTCTTTGGGAATATCATCAACCATGCCTCCCCACACATCGTAAAGTTGCTGTTCCTCATCAGATGCATCATTGGCGAATGGTTCAAGATCGCTCAATGCGTTATCATCATAGCCTTCATCCATATTGATATCATTATAAGTCGCGTTACCAAATGCATCTTCCTGCGTTTGAAAACTCCTTGTACGGGAATTTGTATCAACATAAGGTGCATTACTATAAGGCGTAGCGTACGCGGATGGAGTGACACCTCTCTTACAGTCTACAACCTCTTGCGATGTAGAAATTCCCGGACTTGAGGGACCAATACTCCAGGCATCACGTGGACGAATAGGTGATTTTGATGTACGGCGACGCTTTAGGCTAGAAGTCTTTTGAAGGGGAGACGATTGTGGTTCACGATCAAAGGAACCAATTCGGCGTTTTCCCATCTGTGCCGTTATAAGTGGGGCAAGTGCGGACATGGAAGCCGTACGAAGAGGTTTATATGGATAACGGTCTTGTTTGACGGGAGACGATCCTGGTACTCTGGAATGTGCAACCGAAGATGGAGTTGAAGACTCCATAGGTGTGTCAACAGCAGAATATTCGTCCGATGGAGAACTGGGCTCGATTTCAGCATCCTCTGCCTCCTGGGATAATCGAATACTCAAAGATGTAGTGAATGATGCATTATCCTCAGCCGGATCGAGGCGCTCATCCCACGCCCAGCATGTTTCAGCAGCATCAGCCTCTGGTGTATGGCTTTCCACAACATCTTCATCGTGAACTCGAGGTAGCAGACGTAACTTTTGCCAAGTCCATCTTGCCGAGCGATTGACATGATGTTGAAGATAGCTATCAGCTTGTGTGACATAGAGCCTCCGCATACTCTTTGTGCGCATTGCCACACTTGAAGAAAGAAATGGCACGGTCCACAATGCAGGAGTGACCATTTCTGAAGGATCTAGAAACCGTAGAACCGACGTTTTATGTAACTTCCTCAGTGGTATCCAAGCAGCACGTAGTCCAAGATAGTTGTCCAAGGATTTAGGAATCCGGGGTGGAGTATGTTTGGACGATGAGAAAACATCTTCGGATAACTTTTTGGGAAGATCTCCGAAGGCTGACATCAGGGCTACTTGCACATCTCGAGCATCGGGGCCTTTGATCTGCACCACCTTCACTAAACCTCTGCTCTTTAAGCGTTCATTGATCGTAGTGGTAGCACCACACGCTTTCGGCATCAAGAGGTCATCGTCTTCATTGCCCTTCTTCAACATCATCTTCTCCCAGGACATAGAATAACCTTGATCGCAAAGAGAGGCTTGCGCAGCAGCCAAGACGTTTTGTTGAGTTTGAGTCCAATCTTCAGATGCGCAACTATTAACCCTTGAGCGTTTGGATACTGCGTGATTTGTAGACCAAATTCCCATCATCTCGGGGCCATATGGTAAGAATACGACTTCAATCTCCCATGGTCGATCCCATGATGGTGGAAGAGTAGCTTCTATCTGAGTGAGTCTATCTTCAAGCTTTTCCACACGAGGAGTCAGACCAGAGCGGCCTCTAGCATTCGCTGGGAGAGCAGAGGATGTCTTGGTTGCCTGAGAATCAAATGACTCAGTCAGGTTTCTATTGGTACCTATACTGCTCTCGTCAGCTGCAGCATTAACCTTTTCGAGCTCTTCTACTCTATTCTCAAGCTCATTGATACGTTCACCATGGTCATCAATCTCTCCTTGGAGCTCCTCAAACCCAGTGTTTGAGAATGATGTATTCTCAAGAGCATCGATTCTCTCCTCATGGTTGCGCTTGATATTTGGAAAATCTGTTATGATATCACGAAGTCTGGGGACAAGGTGCTTATCGGGCTCATCGAAATTAGCTATGAGATCCATGAGAATATCCTCTTGGTCACTGAGTCCAGGTCTAGTCTGAGAAGCCTGAATAGAGGGCGATCTATTGGAGCGTAGAGGTAATGTAGCAGCTTGAGGTTTGATATTAATATTTGCCAGCGTTTTATCCATAGCTTGCTCATCTGGGACACCTTGAAATGCGAAATCCTTGGTTGCTTGCAGACTTGGTGCCGTTGTTAATACCTCAGTAGGACTTTCAAGAAACGTTCGACCATCAGAGGTTTTATAAGCCTGTATAAGTCGCCCCTTACCTGTTTGTACAGCTTGCAATTGCGTGTTGAGTCGAGGAATATGACTCAATGTATTGAGTCCCAAGCCAAAGAAAGGCCGCCTAGCCTGGCTCGAGGTCATTGAAGCAGTCTCTGAGGGCAAGAAGCACTGCGATGGAATTGGCGGGAGTTCCTCTGGTCCGGTTTCAGATTGTACAAGCCGGCTCCATTCGAGGGTTTCCTGGATACTTCGGCGAACGGGGTCCAGGTTGTCATTTTCAGGTCCGTTGAGATTCTTGGGAGTAGATGGCTGACGGTTCACTTGAGCCATAGGAGTAATAGACTCCAAATTGAGTCCCGAGACATTACTTAAAGCTCGTGATCGCTGGTCCTCTGTTGGTTGTGAAGATTTACGACCATGAAAACAAAGATGATGTCCGCATGCGCAGACTTCCGCTCTAGGCAACCCTCCATTTTCTAATATTGCGCTGGCCGTCGAATTCTGAGGTTGAGCCCAGAATTCATAACATCCACATTTTGTTCCAAAATTCAGGTCCGTATAATTACAGGCTCCACCCAATTGTGTTCTCCCAATTGTATTATTAATACTGTTTCTTCTATATTGGTCTGGCGTATCCGGAACGGTCGCGGTGTGAGAAGCAGCCATAGGAAGGTAGTTGCCAGAAAGGAAGAAGTAGGAAATGTCGCATCGAAGAAATTAGAGGGCGGGGGTTCGTGAGTTTAGATCGCGATAAGAAATGCTTTTCGAGGTGCCAGCCTTATTAAATTGCAAATTGAAAATGGCAATAAACGCTATGGATTCGAAGAGTTCAATATTTGAGCAGAGCAGAGCACAGCAGAGGTTGGACTCGAAGTTTGAATAAAATGTCCAAGAAAATAAAGGCGCACTGAAGTAAAAGGTAAGGCTGTCGACGCGTCGAAATCAATAAATTTCAGTGCATGTCAAGGGTTATCTGTGCCCCATTAATTAATATTTGTATCACCTTAGCAATCAGAAAGATAAGATTGACAACTGACTTGATGGTTCGTCGCATGTAGGTGCTGATTGTGGATGAATCGATTCGAAAAGCCAACAAACATAACAGAGAAAGAAATTGGAAATAACTAGGAAACTCGTTGATTGAAGTAAGAGAGGGAAGAAGGAAAGGCAACAGGAAATTTGGAAGATGGTACGCAAGTTTATTACTAGGTTTGCAAGGTCAAGTAGGTAGGTAGGAAGTTAGAAAGTTTGGTTCTGCACATATCACTACAAATCAGTAGCAATCGGTGTGTGGGGGGTAAAGAGAGAAAAAAAAGGAACGCAAGAGGAAGTAAATTGGTGAATGAGAAGACCTAACAGTTCGTCAACCAATTCCGTTTCCTGCGGAGTTATATCAGATCCTTAGAGCTTGCAGTCTGCATATATGGCGTCTTGATGTACCATAAATCCAATTAATATCCAAGCCCAAGATTGCTACTTTCAGCAATTGTTAACACAATGCAAAGTTTTGATAAACGCTTGCACGCCTTGCTTTTCTACGAAGGCCCGGGGCGTATTCCCCGGACCATCTAATTGGTGGTATTGCATGCAGTTCATAAGCAAGGGAGGGATTATTCAATGTAGGTAGGTATGTTTAGCTTGCTTGCCTCGTCGCCGCTTAGAACTGTAGAAAAATTTCATGCATTTGATTGGTTGAAGTTCTATTTTCAGATCTCGGGAATAGCTTCAAATGGCAACCTCTACGGTGAACGCATTCGTATAGTTACATTTGATCGGCATGGCCACAGTAGTAGTCAGTCAGTATGCTGCTAATTTACATTATTCAAGCTTCTCAGCGTGACTCTCTTCATAAGCATGCATAAATTCTATCGAAAATTGTGATACTCTGTACCTATTGTCTGCCATAACACTCCTCGAACATAGTAACAATAAAAGAAATCAAAACTTCAACCAGCCGTACCGTCCTACTGAATCTGAAGCATTCGCCTTCGCAATCGTATCCCAAGCCAAACAGATAAAATTAACCCCTCTAAATCAATCAACCCCTCAATCTCATCCATCCTCCCCACAACTTATCAACAATTCAAAGCGCAAACCCCCCCTCCCGCACCCCATATACTATCGAATATGACAATGCATCAACCAACCAAGCCCCGGTATAATTAGTATAAAAACAATAACTGAATACCCACTCGCCAGTGACATGGCCTCATTTTTCTCTCTCTCGGTGGATTGTTCTCATTATCAGCAGTAAAGATAGCGGCCGTATAAATAATCGGATGCGGAATGATTTGTATCGTCTCGCATACGAAACATTCCTAATCGTTGGTAGATGAGAGCTTTCTCTTGCGTTGATGATTACATCGTATCGTTGTCTCATACCCATGGAGAGGACTTTAGTAGAGTAACGAATGATAAGGACTAGATCCATACCGATGATAGTGAAACTATAATCATTGACCATGAGTTTAACATGACTTTCGACGTTACCATTCACATCAAAAATTCGATATGATCCAAGATCTCACCAGCTTCTACGACCTTGAATATTCGTCTGACACTAGCCATTCTTTAGACATTTAACATCCACATGATCTCAAAATAGCCATATAGCCTCAAATACCTGGAAAATTGAACATGAACAAACTTGAGCAAGAAAATCCTCAAAGAGCATGAGAGAATAGAAAAGAAGACCTTCTTACAACGCAATCTAGCACCGCTTTCCTCAGGCCATTGTAAAGATAATCGACCGTATTGTCCCTCAAGTTTGCAACACTGGTACCCAGTGAGACTGAGAAGTTTTCCTTACTAAGTTATAAATAGAACCATTCGAGCTTCACAATGTGAGTTGATCTGGAAGTTATTGGTGGTCGCTGGCTGTGGACTTCAGAAAATCCATCTGATAATCTTCAAACGTTGCTAGTACAACATGCCGGGTATACTTTCGCAGATTGAACAAAAAGGCTTTTGATTTTCCATTCTTCTAGTGATGAAAAGGTAATCTCATTTGGTAAGCATTCTTGTTGGTTGACTTGCCTTGAAAGCTTTTAGCACTGGCTGTAATGCTCGACGCAGGAAACGTAGAAATTTTGGAAGCATCCTAGAACAAAGCATTGAAAATATAACCAAAGATAGCAAAGTCGCACGAGATGATAGATTTTCTCAATACTTTGAGAAGTTGAAACGGTATGCAAAAGGAAACGAGCAATTTGACTACTGGACCAACGACAGAAAGTCGAACGTTGGGAAATCCAGATTTGGCTCAGATTTACCTGTGATTCGATAATGATATACTTCCATGCAACCCAAATAAATCTATTAATAATCCGATAGAAATATCATCGTCGCATTGCATTGAATCAATGCTATATTTGCACGCGGATGTCGGCATTCGATATGCAATGAGGTTCAATGGCATCCCCGGAAAAACTGTCCATCCAATCACACACACGTTCATTCCAATCTGCCAAGATGGTAAAATAGTCGCAGTGTTTCCTGTCTCTGAGATGGTAGGCTGATGCGCGATCTTATAGGTTAACGATCACGGCGGCTAGAAGACAAATTTGACACTTCAGCGGCAAAAAAAAAGGTGTTGGCCATAGAGATGTTCCCATGTCCCATGTATTGAAGTAATATCGAGAGGATGTGGAAGAGGTAGAAAAGGATAACTTGATCCTTCATCTCTACATGGTTGTTGTAGCTTCATCACTTTTTGAAAAATCAAACATACGAAATAATATTTAGAAAAACAAATAAGTTATGGTTCGAATGATTTTGGGAACAGCGGGTATGTACCAAAGAAATGTTGGCGCTTCGCTTCGGGGTTGTTAGGCCCGAGCGCCTCACCAACGAGGGGCATCATGGGACAGAATAACGCTGACAGCTTCGAAAAGTATCGCTAGTTCTCTCGGTAGTCAATGCCATATCAACAACCGCAGCAGGATTTGTTGCAGATGATACGAGCGTCACATTTGCTCTCAACATACCAGAGAAAAATACAAACAATGATCTGTATTTCAGTATATCAGGTCCGAGCAGCTGCTCCTGGATAGTAAGTTCGAACATTCAAACGTGCAAATTGTTCCATCTAATCGCACGAAATAGGCGGTTGGCATGGGATCAAACAAGATGAAAAATTCCCTAATGTTTATGATGTATGCCGATTCCACCGGAAAGAATGTAACTCTCAGTCCTCGGATAGCTTCCGGGGAGAATGAACCATCGCATACCACAGATATCGTGGTTGAATCTCTTGCTGGCACGGGAATTTCCAATGACACTTTCACGTGGAATGGGAGATGTCTAAACTGTACCTCGTGGAAAGGAGGATCCTTAGGTCCGACGACAAATCAAAACGCAACTTTCATATGGGCAAATGGACCGCCCGGAACACTGAAATCAAACTCATTACACGCCGATGTCAAGAGACATGATTCTTATGGAGTTTTTTCCATGGATTTATCGAAAGCGATGGGTACGTCAGGTGTTCCCGCCATTCCAACTTCGAATTCCAAAGGCACGATCCAGATTTCTGAGAAAGGGGACAGCAACATCTCATCCGCTGCTCATGCTGTTTTGATGGTCCTAGTATTTGTTGGACTTTTACCATTGGGTATAGTTATTTTGAGATTTCTAAATAGTCCCAGGTGGCATGCTCTCAACCAAACCATATCTCTTGCAATTGCATTTATAGGGGTTGGATTAGGCGCGAAGTTGGGTACACTTTATAATCGGGTATGATAGATTGTCTCAGTCTCTAATGATCATTTTCTAACATCATGATAGACGAAAGGTTTCAAGTCTGGACATCAAATCTTTGGCCTTATCATTATCATAGCCATGATCGGACAATGGGTCCTTGGCTTTCTTCACCATCGAATGTACAAGAAAACCTCGGCCACCACCAAATTTGCCCCTATACATGTTTGGTTAGGCCGTGTCATTATTCCAGCTGGAATCATAAACGCTTTCATGTAAGTCCCCTCTCACCTCCCATAAATCATATCTAATGCAAACCCAGCGGATTCCCCCTCGCACTCAACCCAAAATTCGACTGGGCACTTCTAGTCTGCACCCTTCTCATGGTCATCATCTGCGCCCCCGTTCTCTTCTGGGGCTACAAACGTCGCCAAGCGAAAAAAATCGAAGATATCACAGGGGAAGTAGAAGGCTACGAAGCAGAGCCGTGGAGAAACCCACAGGCGCAGTATGATATTGGTCTTAACCATATGAATATGAATATGAACTCCAATCTCGGGGTGCCTCCACCTTATCATGCGGGAGAACATCAGCAGCAGACGTCTCAGCAAAGGATACCGGGCCAGTCGTCGCATAATTTGCCGATGCAGCAGGGGACGCAGTTTGTTTGAGGATTGAGATCGATTCGAGAATCGATAAACGGCGTTGTATGTCCTTCATGGGGTTGAACATTCAATTGGGGTGATGTCTGGGATATATGAATATGGCAAATAAGACACATGGCGTGTTTAAGGGTTGAAGGATTCATAGTCATTTTCACAGGGGTTAAAATTTCGGAATACCGAGGAAAGATAATGAAGCATATTAATGGCGTTTGGTTTGGGTCGTGAGCCGCGGAGGAAAATGGATACGCATCAAGGATTTATGCAAGGCCTGGTTGCCAACATGAAATAAGGTGGCATTTTGGGGTATTTGGTCATATTTCTTCTATGATTGCAATGGAACACTGTACACTCAAAATCTTACATTGTCGAATCGTCAGAGCATTTAGAGTATCAGAATAATACACTAAAGGAACTCACCCTAAGCGACAAAATTCATTTTGAACATGTAAGAAGGCAATTGGCATTTATCGTATTTTATTTTGACTATGTATCTTCAAAATTACAGTAGATCAATTCCACTTTCTATATGCATTTTTCATATCATTATAGCGTATGATACTCTCCCTGTAATCCTTTCACACCCACCAAAAATTAAACATTAAACCCCAACTCCCTATTCCTAACCCTCGCCTCCTCCTCAGCCTCCCTATCTCCCTCCAAAATAATCTCATGTCCATCCCCCTCCCTCACAAACGTACTCGCCAAACAAGTCACTCCTGCCATTCCCGCCAAAACCCAAAACACAAGTCCTACATACCCATGATTTAATCCTACTCCATAAAGATAACCTCCTAGAGCAGGTCCTACGGTTCTTGCCGCACTACTGGCGGTTTGTCCGATTCCGTGAATAGTACCGAGAACAGAGGGATGTGGCGAACAATTGTTGATGAGAATTGTAGTTGCTGGGCCGGCGAAAGTACGAGAGATGGTTTGGATGAGAAGGACGAAGGTTAGAGAGATCCATATTATGGGGCCGGTTTTTTGGGACGGGGGTGAAGAAGAGGATGGGATTAGGGAAAGGAAGGGGGCGAGGGTGTAGGCGATTGGAAAACCGTAGAGAAAAATGCGCCAGCTGCGGACGGTGCCCAGACGAGTGTTTACTAAGGGGTATAAGAATAGTTGCATAATAATACCAATCATTCCTAGAATAGACATGGCGAGACCAACGTCGCGGGGCGGAAGACCAATGCCGCCGGTGAATTTGAAAGGTGGATGTGGGGTGTAGTCTGCAGGAAGGGATTTGGAAGGTTGCGAGGGATTGTAGACGGAGGTGCTGAGGAATGAGTACCAGATGCTCTGGAAAGTTCCCATCGAAAATGCTAATAAGGCATGGGAGACTAGAGTGCATACCACATTATATGTGAAAATTTGACGGAACGGTAGTCGATTCGTATACCGAGGAGCAACTCGCTTGGGAGATTTAGGAGTAATTGGCGTAGGTCCGATAGTTGGCGAAGATGTATTGCTTGAAATAGCAGTATAATCACCCTTACTAGAATTTCCTCTTCTGAGACGACGGAAGAAATGCTTGACAGCTCGGCCGGCATTGATGCCCCAATCCTCTTTATGTGCATACAGTTCATGTGTCTATATTGGTTAGCAGAGCTTTACTTCACGCCGAGACAATGACAATGCTTACTTCTTCTAAAGCAAATATGACCGCAAGACAGGCGGAGGCAAGAAACAAGGCGCTAAGCAAGTTCGGAGGTGCATATGGATACTTTTTTAACCATTTGATACCTCCGAATACACTTGGATAACTTCCTGCTGGATCAGCTAAGAGCCCGCCTAAGATTGGACCAATGATAGTCCCAATATTACCGCACATAGGTAATATTAAGAAAGCACGACTCTGATATCTGGACACTGTTAGTTCTCGGTATGTTCAAAGAGAGGAGGAACAAATTCTCACTTCTTTTCCTTGACAATCTCGCTAATCATGGTTCTCATCACACCTACATTTCCATTGAGTGCACCACCGATCATTCTGAATATCAATGCTTGCCAAAAGTTCTGTGCAAATCCAAAACCCAAACAAGAGATTGCGGTACCACTCAGACCTATCAATAGAACTCTCTTTCTACCCGATCGATCTGAAAATCGTCCCCATAACATAGCAGTAGTTAACTGGGCCAAGGCAAATGACCCAGCCATAATACCTGCCTGTGATGCAATGGTCGAATCTGGTAGTGAGGGATCAAAATATTTTAATTGGTAGAATAGATAGCTCTTTTGTATATATTAGTGTCTTATACTGTTTCAAGGATTGAAGATTGAAAAAAATAAATCATATTTCAGTGCTCTCAAGATTGAATTTAGAACTCACCCTCAAACTAGTCTGTACAAGGGGCTCGGATAACCTCGCGCAGGTAAGAATAGCCAATTGCCTCTTATGCGGCAAACTACTCCAAGCTACAGGTCCCTCCTTTTCTGGCTCTGTAGCTGGGATCTCGATTTGTAGATCTTCATTGTTCTCTTCTTCTATAACGGATTCTCGTCGCTGTAAAGGGTGTTTTCCGTGTACTTGCTCTCCGGTTTTGATCGGTGCGTATGCATTGGTTCGCGACACGGTACCATAAGAAATCCCACCATCGTTACCAGCATTTATGGATGTCTCCTCATTGGCTTCTTCTCCCGCTGGATGTCTTCTTCTCTTCTGTGATTGATCTTTCGGGATATCCGAATCATTTGAATTTTTAGAATTATTGCTAGACATTTTTTGCAATTAAGTTCGGGAGGATCAGGTGAGCGGCGCATACGAAAGCAACAAGGTTTTCAAAATGGTATAGTATAACTCAAGGTATTCCCAGGCCTTATAAACAAAACTCAAAATTTGTAAAGATGATCAAGACCTGCAACAGACCCAACACCAACATAGAAAAGTCTTATATAGTAAAAAGAGGGTTGACCGCCAGTACAGCTGCAACCAACGGCCCTTTAAATAAAACATTCCCACAATGTTCCCGGATCAAGATATCCGTAATGATTTATTCCAAGGTTTGATTGGTTGGTGGTGAATATTGCGCTATGAGGCCCGGTACCGAAAATTCTGTCATTGAGAAAACGCTTGACGTACGCATTTATTACACAGCCACAAAGCGCCTTTGATACTATTAAGATGAGAATATGGTGTATAGCATTTGACTTCTTCATCGTCAAACCTGCGTCTGGTACTTCTACGTCAGTAAGGGTGACGCTGTAGGAACTTCAACAACAAACTTGGCTTCCTGCATGGTTAACGGCAAAAGACACCAGCAATGTTGGTTATGTTAGCACTTTCAATGCAGTTATTGAATTGTATTAGCGCGAAATCACCCAGTGTGAAATTTTGATGCAAATTTACCCTATTTGGAAATTCTCGGGGCGAAGAGTTTGTCGTTTTCCGTAACATCTTCCTTTCATAGAAACTCCTTTTCGATAGCATTGTGTTGCGATTCAATGCTAGATCTCAAGTTTGGGCAGTGATTTCATATTATCACATACTGTTTGTCTGATCGGTATGACATCTGAATGTCGCAAAAAGAAGAGGGGTGTGATAGAAGTCAGGTTATATTGGCAGATTCTGTTCTAGGAAAGTGCAAAACATGATGCATCGTCGTCCATGTTCAACCATGCTTTCCCAAAATGGCAAATCCTCTTTTACGGACATTGAAGGGATGACTTGTATTTGTTAGTTGTGTGTCTACCTATGACGTTCGTACATGCCTTCATATGTTACTTCAACATCGGGACCGATTCTGGTCTTGCGCCTGCCATTTTTGATACTTGAGGAAATTTCTTCAATTGCCTATAGCTCATGTTACTTGTGTCCCGATTTCCAAAAATCTAGTTCTTTGCATCATAGACCTAAGTCTTGAGTCTTAGCCATTCTTACAACCTCTTCCGAGTCTGTGACCAGTGCGATTCGGCCCAACAACTATTTGATGCTCATCGATCTAGTCAGATGGTCAATTGAGAAAACGTCTCCTTCACATTCCCCATCTGTCATCGCAATTATGCCAAATAAAAAGCACAAAAAGCCTTTCCATGTGTACGAGGATCATGACGCCACTGAACCAGAATACTGTACTGGCGATTTTCTCTGCTCCCTCTGTTTCAAAGACAGTACAACTCTAGGCCCTTGCACTGCATACTGTAAAGGATGTCCAAATTGCGGTACCCTACTTAGTGAATCGTTGAAACGAGAAAAAGATGCAGTTGTGCATCTTACCAAGTCGGAATCAAAAACAAATTCGCTATTCCAGATCCCATCTAACGGTGAAACTCTAACTACCAAAGCCAGTAGTCAATCTATTAGTACTAGAGATGCAACTAAATCATCATCTCCGCTATCTTATATCCGTGAACGGGGGCTCCCTCCAGATAATGGATATCAAACATCCATCCCTACGACTCCTATTCGGTCCCAATACGTTTCTAAAAACAACAGCCCGGCTTTACCTGGTCGTCATAGTGAATTCTACTCGCCCATCAGCCAACAACAACGCAGTCCATACGTCTCCCCACGCGTCATACCGAATCACAAGCCTTCCCGCAATAGCAAGAGTCTATCTTTGAATGGCAGCCAAGATTCGCTAATACCAATTTCACCAGCGGGAACACACACCGGCCAACAACGCAGCCCGAAAGCATCTCAATACGGTATTCGAACACATGCTGATAAGTTAAGAGCTGCATTAGCATGTCCAGTCGATGAACTTCCCCAGATAAAGTATAAGCCCTCGAGGAAGACTCCTTTGAGAAAGAAGATAGGCTTGCTTTTGAGAAGAGTTCAGGTAATTGAAGTGCTCGACCCAATGTACCAAAGCAAGCACTGACTTTCCCTCGTAGTACAAGTTTGAGAAGCCCTTGATTACAAACAACCATCAGTTGATTAAGAGCAGTGATGATGATCTGAAGTAGTTGAGGGATCAAGAATGTAAGTTTATTTGTTTCTCTCAACAAGCACAATTGCAGGTGTTCAAATCCCAATTTACAACCTCAATGCTACACCAATTCCAACTGTCCACTCTAACCCAATCTTTAAAGGTCCATATCACTAATATCAACTGTAGACAAATCATTACCAACGCCAGAAAATGAGAGGTAAAACGTCTTGGAGCAACAGAAGATGTACTGTTTACAGCGAATATTTTGGTGGAGCTTCGTCGAAGAAAGAACATTGTGTATGATATACCCAATCAGCGATTAAGTTTTAATGATAATCTCAATTGCACATTGATCTTCTTTGGAATGTAATTGCGGTCGTAATTGCGATCCATGGTTCGTGATAGGCTGGCTATATGTAATGTCTGATTTCACTTACTGTCTAGACAGATCATGGTATTGTACTGCACGAAAACAATACAAGATCACAATCTCAAATGCAACACTGGAAAGTAAAGAACCAAGGTGACTCTCACCCCGATACATATCACTAAATAAAGTCACATTATTGGGGTGAGAATACATATGAAATATACAAGGAAAGTTTGTATAACGATCAGAACCACTCCGGTCGAGTCTTTGGGATGAATTGATTCCAAAGCCTATTCGTGTCTACAAATATATCCTCGATCATCCGAAACGCCAGCAATGCTACGCTTTTGAGTTCTTATACTTCATTTCATAATTTCGATGTCTTTCACATCTTCATCCCCATAAGTCTAAATCAATCAATATTCCTTCAGATCATCCTTCTTGCCCCTAATCCTGTGCTCGGTAGCGTCCGAATCCCAAGTATTCATGATATTCGTCTTGGGGTTTTAATCCCCCGCCTTTGCTCTTCCCAGAGCTTCATTCGCAAAGCCCCTTGAATCTGCCAGTATCGTCCTCGTCTACAACAACTTCAATTTCCCAGTAATCTGATCAATAACACTCTTCGGCGCAGGACCAATTCCCAAAACAGTATGACTCCCGCTCGCAATTTGCGTTCTACCCGCATCCGCAATCTGCTCGGCTACAACCCCCAAACTAATAGCTTGCACCTGCAAGATTTGCAATTCATCTTCAGACTTTACTTGCAGCGCGACCTTTGCCTGACCTTCCCGTTCCCAGCGGCGTAGAATCAATGCATTTGCGGGTTGGCGCGAGATAGTTTTGTAGCAGGCGAGTGTGGCGTGGGAACATTGTGCAGCGATTTTTCCTAGGGAGTGTGTTGTTAGATCGGGAGGTATCTCAACATTATGAATAGCGGGAATGGAATCAATAACACACCTTTTGTCATGCCCAGATCCGTTCTCACAACCAAGACCAATTTACATTCTTCTCCGGTGTCCACAAGCCCGCCTTCACTCTTCTCCTTCTTCTTCTCACTCTTTTTCGCAGTATCGTTTTGTGTTACACGTAATCCATCTCGTTTATCAGCTTCTAATCCATTGGACCAGTTGGGCGCATGGTCTAATATAGATGCATCGATATCTTCTTCTTCGCTTTCTTCCTCGTCGTCGTAATTCGCAATTCCTCGTTCCTTGGGTGCTCGTGGCATAAAAGGAATTGGGAAGAATCCAAGACTAGACGCAATTCCAATCATATATCCACTGAGACCGGCTATGATGGCGGTGCCGATTAGCATGGCCGTGGGAGTGGGTGGTGCACGCATATCTGCCATGTTTTTTCTTTCTGAAACTTCCCGATCGGAAAGCTGTTTGTTGAATAAAGAGACAGCTGCAAATTCCTAAATGGAAGGAAATTTGGATGAAGTTAAGCTGCAGGGATTATTTTTATGGAAGGTCTCGGTAGCTCTCTCTGCTATGTCTTACGTCGATACGTTGTCAAGCTGTCAAGAATTTTCAGCCTTAAACATCAGGGAACACGTTCTAGAACCTCGAAAGCTTGGGATTGTCACATTCTGAAAGCCTCAAATTTCAACAATCCGGCGCACCAATTCCGTCCCCCGTGTTGCCTGGACTTTCGGGGCTTCAAAGATCAGATGTGCAACAAATTAAATGGGAAATGAAAGTCGTCCGGGATTGTTTAATCTAGGTATGCATGAGGGCCGTGAATCTGATTTTCAAGGCTGCCAATTCGTTCTTTTGTTTATATTGCTTGTTTTTTGCTTCCTGCTTAGAGGTTCACATCATATGTGTGAATGGGATTTCAACCGTGATTGATCAAGATTGAAATGCGAAAAGTACTCGAAAAACATATTGCGGAGATCCGATGGAGCACGATTGAAAGGGCAGACAAGGCCCTGTGTAAAAAGGCCTATTTTCGTAAGAGCACGAGTAACTTCTGTGCCTACAATTGAATGAGTTACTCGGCTTCAATTGACTGGGAGACCTGCCATAGTTCCCAAGTTGGTCTACTACACTGAGAGCCGGTGTTGTAGAAGATAAGAAGAGAGCCTCATTGTGGGGAATTTGTTCGAGCGTTGATTCCACATATATGACAAGAGCAGCCTGGATTTTCACGTCTATTCCGTATATTTAGACCTCGCATCGTCTTCGATTTCAAATCTCAGTATACAGTTACATTGAGGGCAATGGGAGTTCATTCTTTCACTCCCTCATCGTGGGAACGATGGGGCCTGAATGCAAGTCGGCCCAATTAGCCTGATATTCTTTTAGCCTCATTTTCTTCTTCTACTTTCATCAGCCATGCTGGATAATTCATCTTGTTTCCTAGGATTTGTTCTCTTTATTTTGGTTTTTGCTTTTGATACATCCTGACCAAGAAAGTTCTACAGTACTATCATCATCTTTGAAAGCTTTTTGTTATTCATCATCATCTGGTGATACAAAGGCAGATCATGAATCTTTTGGAGAACTTCATTTACTCAAATGAGTATTCATAGACAAAAAAACCATAGAGTGCAGGTGGCATGGTCATCTATCCCAAGAATTATAACAATTTTCATCTACGAGTGCTCTATGAGCAACAAGACAATGCCATCTATTGATGTTAGATGAGATGGTGTAATTGTCTTGATCAATTCTAACAACCGTCATGTTTCACTTCACAATGACCAGATAACATATTCACGTTTATAGCCTAATCTGAATAGTAATGACTTTGTTTTTTCCTGCTTTTGTCATTACAATATAGACTCCTTATATAGATGATTCAGATACTTTGCTTTCAGGATGATGTGGTCCAAGTATGAGCAATTCGCGGGAATAGTTCACAACAAAGCAGCTAAAATATATATTGAAAGCTGCCTTTCCATCAAATCTATGATTGAAGAATGTTAAATTTGCTGCATTGATCAAATAGAAGCAGCTGGACTTGGATATCTTACTTGATCGCCCAAAGCCAAGGAGGCCGTACCATCCAGAAGAAACCTGCACGGCAAATTTGTTTGACCTGCTACCTACTGGCATAGTTCAACTTCATTCAATAGCATCTTTCTAAGCTTCGAAAGTGGCAATGGATCAGGCAATAGTTATTGATGATGATGTTCCTGTTGTCATGATTGAAGATGACGACAGAGATGAGGTGGTGATTCTAGAACGAGGTAGGTTAGCCCGCCCTAGTTGTGCTTGCTCTCGTCCTTTTGTCTCACAGGTATATCTATGCTGATACCTCACAAAAGCTCCCAGTATGTCACCAACACACTTTTTCGACGCCGACATCAGAAATCGAGCTTCGAGTCCAAATACCAGAGAGCATCTCACAGGATCAACCCTTAGATCCCAATTCGACAATTCTCCTGCACTTGACCATTCAGCTAATTTTCCTTTCATTGACTTGACGACTCCTGTGGTTTCTAGTACCACGAAACCCAAAGAGAGCAATAGCCCTAGAGATAGAGTTTGCAGTGTCTCAACTAGTCTTCCAGGCTTCATATTCCAAGACGAGGGGTACGAATCGTCAAGACCCTGGTATATCGCTGCTGAAGTGAGAACCGATCAAGGAACATCACAAGATCGCATTGGTCTCTCAAGACGTCCGGGTACTAAAGAAGGCTCTTTCAGCCCTCGCAACGAAATGGTTGCCAATTTTCGGAACACGTCTCATACTCATTCTATGCTTGAGCGTCGGTCTTCCAATGCAAGTTTGATCTCGGTTTCAGATGAGGGGGACGGAGACGAAGAGAAAACATCTACTGCCCAAGATATGACCTCGCACACAGGTGATGATGCCGTTATAATGGAAGACAGCGACGACTTCGAATTCAAGCTTGAATCCCAACTCCTAGAGAAACCCGAGTTCGAGTTCCTGCGCTCTGTTAGTGTGAGTGAAAAATCGAAACCCCAGCCGAAACTCAAAGTCGTCCCATTACGCAATCCTCCAATTGCCAGCCCTTATTTCGAATGCGAAATGTATTTGCACGGAAAGCTCATCTTAAGACCAGCGAAAACTGTAGAACTGGAGGATGGCGATTTTATTTACATTAAGCACATTGTGAAGTACGTCAAGCCTGAAGTCAGTCGTGACTTTAGTCTTGACGAAACCCAAAATTCTTCCATTACCATTCGAGGATTCGGACTACAAAGATGCAAGTACCTGAACGGCATGCTGGAAAAGAAGATGAACGAAGTCTGTTTATGTTACGAAATTGACTTAGATGATCCACGGGCACCAGAAGAGCAAAGTCTTGTCGAAGTACCTTTGAGCTCTGTGAAAACTCTACGTAGTCTTCGTTGGACAAATCACAATTACCCAAAGTATCGCAACCTGAATCGTGATGCTACCTGGACCGATAAAGACACATACATCAAAGGGGGGCTCACTGTACGCTGGAAATACACCTGTAAATATGCATCAGCTTCAGCTAGAGAAAAGAACATATATGCAGAGAGAACTCTGGAACGGATCACAGAGAAATTGTTGTCATCAGTATATCAAAGCACGCAATCATATCTGGACTCAAACACTCAACTTCAAACCGAATGGCGTGGAGAAACGGTTTCTGGTGGTACCTACGTACCAGAATGCTACGATGTTGATGGAGAAGAAACAGCGGCCGAAGTCCGACAACCTCGAAATTCTGCCGTGGTCGAGGATACCGAAAGTCGTCCCGAAACATTCATAGTTGTCGACGAGGACGACGACGATGATGATAATGCTTCTCCACCTGCTAGATCTCAACAATATGAGGCAGGTGTAATTCAAGCTAAACGCAAGTCAGATTTCTCGTCTTCTTCAAATCGAGATAGTGAAGAAGAAGACAATAAACCAGCAAAGAGAGCCCGCCAAGTTCCCGAGGACAGTATCGAACAGATTAGGCAGCGTCTGGGTCGGGTTAAGCTTACGTTCAATGGTAAAGAATATATCAAGCACTCTTACAACATCGGGACATCATCAGAGACGGTTCCAAAGAGTGAACCTGAAAGCAAGCTGGCCTCTACACAACAAATCCGTGACATGGGAAGACCAGCTAGAGGCTCTCGATCCAACAGAGGTGTTCGACCAAGATTGAGGGGTCGCTTAACTTTACCGAGAAGAAGTGCCCTTAACACTCGAGGTCCCTATCCTGAGGCTAGTATTCCACTGCCCTCCTCCCCATCTCCATCTCCAAAAATTCCTCCTCAAATCGAGATATCTTCATCCGAGTTAGCCTCTCCACCACCTAGCGGAATTGTCGACCTATTGTCTCACCATTCCCGATCTTCCTCATTAGTTCCGGTGCACAGCTCAAGACCGCCCTCACTGAAAGAACCACTCGTTCTGGCTCCTGGACAAACCTTTACTTACGGCGATGCATTCTGTGGAGCAGGCGGTACCACGCGTGGTGCCGTCATGGCAGGTCTCCGCGTAAAATGGGGTTTCGACTTCGATCAGCACGCCTGCACAACCTGGCGTCTCAATTTTCCCGGCGCGACTTGCTACGAGATGTCATCTGAATGCTTCGTTTCTCTAGCTACTCCTTCTCCGTGTTCTTCAGACATCCCTAATGACGTCAAAGTTGACATTCTCCATCTTTCACCTCCGTGTCAGTATTTCTCACCTGCGCATACAGTCGAGGGAAAGAATGATGAGATGAATACTGCGAGTTTGTTTGCTGTAGCTGCGGTAATCAAAGTTGCGAAGCCCAGGGTTGTGACGTTGGAACAGACGTTCGGAATTTTGTATCCGAGGTTTAGGGGATATTTTTCGAGTTTGATTTGTATGTTCACTAGTTCTGGGTTTTCCTTGAGGTGGGCCATCGTGCCTTTGGCTCAATGGGTGAGTTCCTCCTATTTTCTACGCTTAGCGAGCTAATTTACCGACTACTTATTTAGGGACTTCCGCAAAGACGGTTCCGTTTGATTATTATCGCATCATGGTGA
Organism: Botrytis paeoniae; assembly: GCA_004786145.1. Lineage (NCBI taxonomy): Eukaryota > Fungi > Ascomycota > Leotiomycetes > Helotiales > Sclerotiniaceae > Botrytis > Botrytis paeoniae. The sequence goes on from PQXI01000103.1 coordinate 67,587, forward strand.
GTTCTTTTGAGGAGTATTCCATTCTTACAGTTTAACTAACAACTACTTAGCCCTGGCGAACCTCTTCCCCCCATGCCACCACCAACGCACTCCCCACCCCCCTCACCTCCCTCTCCTCTCCACAAAACCCGTCCTTTCAAAACCGTCTCCCAAACTCTCCGCGAAATCCCCAAATCCGCAGCAAACCACTCACCTCACCTCCTTCCAGAAAAAGATCTCAGACCATACAATCCACACGCGATTCTTCCACGCACAATGACCACCAGCGGTGGTGATAACTGGCATCCAAGCGGGAAACGAGGATTTACTGATCGAGAATTCGCTTGTTTGCAAGGGTTTCCGTTAGAGCATAAGTTCGGACAGAATGGGATTAAAAGACAAATTGGGAATGCGGTACCGCCGGTTGTGGCAAAGGTTTTGTTTGAGGGGATTAGAAGGTCTATGGAGGGGACAGATGGAATTGTGAGGCATGAGGGAGATGAAAATGGAGGTGAGAACGGTGAAAGGGAGGTGGACGATAAGGTGGATATTTGCGAAGATATCGACATGGACGGAGTGCACATTGAGGATAGTGATAATCGAGTAGATGTCGTGGATCTTGTTGATGAAGCGGACGATACGGATTCGGAAACAAAAGCTAGGAGTCTGTTGAGTGAAGAGAGTGGTGACGAAATTGAAATTGTTGGGGTCGCGGAAGTGGGAAAGCATATTGTTATTGATTAGGTACTAGTTAGTTGAGAATTTTAACTTGAGATGAGGGTACAAGACGTGGGAAGGCGTTCTTAAATTGCATAGATTGATATCGTTTGTCTTTTACTATCTTATGATGCTTTACAAGGCGAAATAGTAATTTTTGGGCTTAGAGTGGTACCTATCTATATTCGTAAGTTGTGGCTTGCTAGTGATTGCAAATAGTGTAACCTTGGAATTCAAAGTTTGGAAATGATTTAATGTGTTCTCGATTTATTTGTATTTCTGGAATTCATGTTTCCGAAATTGTTCTAATTAACTTTGTATGTTGAGGCTTCATAGGGTATGAGCTGAGCATCCCTCGATATTAATGCCTAAATTACGAGGCAGAGTTTTTGTCTTCGCATCAACTTGGAAGGCTTTGCAGAATTTCGCACAATCCTTCAACACTGTTATGGGTACCAATTTAATTATCATCCACATTCACATCCAGATTTGCATTGAGCTAGAGAGTCACATTTGTCATTGCGATCTGGTAAATAACTTGCATTTTGGAGCCGCAAACGATAATGGAGTTGATTTAAAATGCACTGTTTAGGAAAAACATTACGATGGTATTAATGAGATCTAGTGTTGAAGAGCTGGGCATTCACATGATCTATGATGGCCAGCTACTTAACAATTGCAACAAACTCAGATATAAATTCTGCAACGGCTTTGATTCCAGGCCTCTGCATCATCGTGAAATGATTAGCCTGCACAAACCTTCGTTCAAACTCAGAGAACAATTCTTCCCACCCATCGCTTTCTGATGCGGTCCTAGCTTGCATCAACCATCGACTCGTTGCATCTAATCCACTGCCATCTTCGTCAAATTTTCCCTGATTCGTGCTTGTGCTCTCATGTACACCATTGCTTGCTGAGATGGCAAGGCACCGCGGCTTCTTGTCTCTTGGGATTGCTTTCATCTTATATTGTTCTAAAACATGAATACTTCCTTGAAAGTGCTGGCGTGCCTGATGTGAGATATTTGTTAGTATAAGCATATCAGCTCTTCGTTTTGGACGCTTACCAACAATGAAAGTCCGTTTTGAGAACCAGCAACACCTTTGAAAGTACCAAGGCTAGCCAAGTGATCAACAGTCTCCATCTTCATGGGAGGTAACTTGATTGGACAGGGAGCATCGATGAGTATCAGCCCGTTGACCCTCTCACCTTGGTCGATTAGTTGCCGAGCGGCTTCGTATGCGTAGACTCCGCCGATCGACCATCCACCAAATATGTAAGGACCTGTCGTCTGTCTTGTACGGATCTCGTTCACATACAAAGAGACAATCCAAGACATTGTGCCATGGAAATCCTCTGGTGTTTTGAGAAAGGGGCTATTCAATCCATATACGATCGTAGTGGAATTAATTGGAGGAAGACCTGCATAGGAAGATGCAGATCCCGCCCCGTCTGGGAAGAGGAACATAACGGAATTTCCACTAGAACCCTGCTGGAGTAGAACGGATGACGCTTGAAGTGACTGCCTTGGTGCATAATCTGTTTTTGTCGATGCTGGTTTCGAACAATGTTGTTGGAAACGAGTTTCTTCCTCAGACTCCAGTCTCAATACATCCCCGAAGTTTGGATAGTCGAAAAAAAAGTCAGAGTTTATTTTCTTGATATTTTTGGATCGCATTACACTGGAAATGTTAAGAGCCATGAGTGAATCTACACCAATTTCCACAAAACGTGTCGATGGCATGATATCACTTTCAGGAATTCCAAGCTCCTGGAGAGAATCATTCTTAAGAGATCCGAGAAGTTCCCAGTACTCAAGTTGCCGAGATCAGTATTGTCTGTAATAGATGTTGCAGAAGAGTCTATGCTTACATCCTCCGACCTCTGAGGGGTTTCCTTGTCAGAAGAATGATAAGTGCCAGTATTGGTCGAAAAGAAGGCTCGCAACTGGGAAACAGTATGGAAATCGAAGAATATTGAACTTGGAACATCGAAATTCTTCAAGAGGGCACGTATTCTTTCCACGATTCCTATAGCGAGAAGTGAATCAATCCCAAACTCGACCAGACGAGCATTATCAGTCAGTTCCTCAAGATTTATCTCCGCTTCGGATGCGATTATCTGCAGTATCTCATCGAATTGGTTTTGTGGGTATTCAGTGGTGGCAACATTGGTAACAAGCTTGGTTAGGGGGATCTCCGTATTTGTTTGTCTCGCTGCTGGATCTCCAAACTGTTTCGATGGCAGCAGACGATCCAAGATCCTACGTTTGAGTTCCTGAAATTTCAACCCTTTGCAGACCGCGATAATCTCATCTCCATCAAGAACGTAGATATCGCCAGCCATGACGCCTCGAGCATCCGTTGGCTGCATTCGAACATAGTTGCGATATTTCTTAGTAGCAGATAATGGGCGGGCAATTCGCATACTTTGCCAACCGTGGGATATGAAAACCGTATTTTCGGGTGTCTTCTCGCTTCCGTTCAGGATAAAACCAGAAAGATGAAGGATACTATCAATCCAGTATGGACTGACAAAGAATGACCCATCTGAATATGCGCTTTGGAATGCTATTTCTGCAGCGGCCTCATAAAGGTCACTGTTGAGATATACTTGTTGCATACCTTGATATTTCTTGTCATATTTGACAAGGTTCGAGAACAGTTTGTATGCCATAGGCCTTAGAATCTGCTGTGTATTTCTTTGAGCTACGCCATCGATCAAGCTATTGATTCTTGCTTTCACAAAATATGCATTACGGTTCCATTTTGACATCCACTGAGCCCCGTCTCCGTGCTTAACAACACAGGATACATGGTTGAATGGCGTACCACTTCTTTGAGAATTAATACTAATACTGACAAAGTTGTCGTTCTTCTGTTTGGTGGCAGTTATTTGAATCCATTGATCCTTCCCGTCTATATTGGCGAGCAGTGGCTTTGTGACTTCCATGTCACAAACATCAAGAGTTAGTAATTTTTCATCTGGGTGGGTTTTTGAGAAGATGTATGTAGCCGCTCCCATAGCCATTTCCCCGTAAAGCGAGCTGGGACACAAGAACACCCCATTTACAGAATGGCCCAGAACCGCAGCCCGAAGATGTTCCTCTGCCAGGTTTGATGAGAACACCACCGTAGCTTGATTTTCCTGATATCTTTCGGATTTGATCGTTTGAAGACTAGTGGTTTGGAAAGCACTTGATGCAAGTATCTCTGTTTCTGCTGCCTTACTCCCTTTCGTCAAAGACCAATCTCCTTCGTATTTGATCCAATAATTCTTCAGATCAAAGGCATATGATGGTAGTTCCAGTAACGAAAGATTACATTCGTACTCCTCATGGTATTGCCCCCATTGAATTTCGACGCCGCACTTGTAGGACTGCACAAGACTCTGAGCTGAGATGACCCAAAAGTCTTGCTTAGCATTATTGACCTCAATTAGATGAGAGGGGTGGGTCTTGAGAGATTGCTTTATCATGTTCAGACAGAGCGGCTGTGGTCCGAGATCCAGCCACATGGTATTTTCGTCGATCCGGGCTTTCGTTTTCAACGCTTGAAGCGCAGACAAAAACCTGACTGGATGTCGAGTATGTTCTACTAAATACCTGAAAGCACCGTCAGTATCAAGGTTTCTTGTGAAAACATACACACGACCTCGTAGTCGCACAATCTTTACTAGGGGGGTAACACCAGGCATACATACTCCGAAATGACCGAATCTCCCACACAGATAACATCACCTCTGCAGGCAGAAGCAAACGGAATGATTGCTTTTGTTAATCTTACGGCTTCCACAACTTTCCTGTACTTGTCTAACACAGAGTCCATCTGAGGTGAATGAAATGCGTAACGCACATTCAGGACTGTGGATTTGATATTTTGGAGGTCAAAGCATTTCTTCAGTTCTGCAACATCGGCTTTGTAACCGCTGAGGACTGTTGCAGAAGGAGAGTTGATGCAGGCCACATTGCAAGCCAGGGATTCGTTTTGCTGCAAAATTCGTTCTGCGTGTTCCACACCAACTTTAATTGCAAGCATGGAATGTGTGCCCACAGAACAGTTTTCTTGAATGATCTGTGCTCTAGATCCGACAAGGAAAAACATATCATTAAGTGATAGAATTCCGGAAGTGACCATAGCTGGATATTCGCCCAGGCTGTGGCCAATTGCGAAGCTTGGTCGAACCCCCCAATGCTGCCAGAGAGATGCCAGTGTTAGTTCAAATGATACAATAGCTAGTTGAATCTGAACTGGAGATGCACTGCTCATATTCATGTCGACCCCGGTGAGCAAATCGATGAAGGAAGGGAAGCCTAGCCCAATACATATTGCATCATGTTGGTGGAATATGATGCGGCAAAAGCCGCTGGTCTGATATAGCTGTTTGCCCATACCTGGCCATTCAGACCCCTGACCTGTGAAGACAAAAACAGTACTGCTTTCAGGTATCCGTTCTGATAACACTGATGGCTTTATATCTTCAGTCAGAGATGATATAAGCGATGATATGCTCTCGCAATCATACGCAGATCGGTAAATGTGGTGTTGTCGACGAGCCGTGGTCGTATAGGCAACATCCTCTAATCTCGGAGCATTCTCTTGCAGGTAATGCAATAAGCGAATCTGATTGTGCCTTAGTGCTTTTGGTGTGCGTCCCGAGATCGCTACGATATGTCTCCTTCTCGGATCTGCAATCTGAGGCACTACCGGGCTAGGAGGGTCTTCCAGCAGTAGACTTGTGTTTCCACCCTTGAGAATAATCAGTAAAGTATTTAAATAGAGGTGGAATGTTTTACGAACTGCAGCGTCAAAGTTGTTGATGACAATAACTCTTTTCTGATCTTCATCTCGTAGCCATAGTATCTTCTCTCTAGGAAGTACAACGCCTGGCTCGGAAGGCAATCTATGGTTGATAATCCCTTTGATACCAACATGCGGAGGAATGCGATTTTTTCTCAACATCATCACTGACTTGATCAATGAGGTAACCCCTGATGCCTAAAAATTACATCAATAAAGACCCAAAGCTACTATAAAGATGAGGAAAAATGGAAACTAACAGCTTCGCCATGGCCAATGTTTGGTTTCAGAGTACCAATATACAATGGAGAATTAGAAGATCGACCTTTTCCAAAAACATTGGAAACAGCAGAGAGCTCAGTGAAATCTCCAGCTTGGGTCCCTGTCCCGTGCATTTCAACATAATCAACATTTTCAGGTAGAAGATTCGCTTGGCGCAAAACAGAACGAAACAATTTTTGCTGTGTAGCCTTGTGAGGGTGGGTGATTGATATTGCATGTGCAGAATGGTTTGTCTCAACTCCTCGAATCACAGAAAGGATATTGTCGTTGTCATCAATAGCATCTTCTAAACGCTTCAGGATGATAGTACCGACGGCATCACCGCGACAATAGCCATCTGCGGTATCGTCAAATGTCTTGCACCCACCTGTTGGTGAAAGAAAACCTCCACGACTGAGTCCCGAGAAGAGATCGGACGATGTCAAAATGTTCGCTCCTCCAGCTGCTGCAGTGTCACATTCAAGGGCACGCAAGGCCGAGCAGGCAACCTGGATTGAAGCAAAACTCGAAGAACAAGCTGTATCTATGCTGTAAGATGGACCTTCCCATTTGAAGTGATAATTTATTCGACCAGGTCCGAAAGCGCGTATTCCACCTGTTATGAAGTAAGTGTCAATATCCTGTGCGGAATTCACTTCGCGCCAATCATCGCTTGTTTGTCCAAAGAAAGAACCTATGCGGTGGCTTTGAGTAGACGGTGTTCGATTGGGACTATAGCCCGACATCTCGAGTGCCTCATATGTTGTTGTAAGGAGAAGACGCTGCATTGGATCTGTCTGTGCAGCTTCGCGAGGGGACATATTGAACATTCTAGCATCGAAGTCACCGGGGTTATCGATAAAGACACCGTAGGGAGTCAATGTACCTGGTAGTCATTTGTTAGTCCAAGGAATGCACGGTCAAACGAGAGTAGTAGAATTACTGTTTTGAAGTTTTCCAGATGGATCATAGTGTGTGTCTACATCGAAACGGTCTGCAGGTATCTAGAGATAGCATATGCTTTAGCATGGATCGTTTCAGATGTTTTAGCCAATGATTCTTACTTTTCTGTGAAGATCAGAACCGTTTTCAAGAACTTTCCAGAAGTCTTCGAGTGTTTCGCCGCCAGGGAATCTTCCGGCCATACCCACAATTGCAATGGAGCCTGAATATCGTGGGGCGACTGGGACTTTAAGTCCCTTTTCAGGATGATAAGAATCATCGACTTGGCACTTGAGCTCTCGTAGCTTGCGTCTGAAGTAGTTGGAGCTTTTTTCTGGCCCCACAGGAATCAGAGCCACCGGATTATTACCCACAGCATGCGCTAAACCTTTGGCCAGAACTTCTAGGTTTATTGGCTTAGATACCACCTCATAGATAACCTCTACAAGTAAATCTGAGAATGTGGCTGCATTGTAAGGCTTTCCAGTGTTAGCGGATACCAAAGATCCTCTCGGAGTGTGCGAACGGTATGGCAAGCTGTCCACTTGTATCATGGAACGAATGTCAGGCTTCGGTAAATGTGGAGCATGGAAAGCTGCCCCTAGTGGCAATGAAACATACTTTGCAGACTTCAAGAAACCCGATTCGATGAATTCTGTCAGCATAGAGGGCGGACCGCTGATAGTGAAAGAGCTTTCTGTACTTGCACTTATGTAGACTTGCTTATCTGGACGATACTGGGATTTGTCAGTCCTCTGTGCCTTCATATGCGAGAATATTTTATACTACTTTCTTGGATTGAAAGGCTTTGATAGCCGCCTCGGCGCCAGATCTTGAAATACCAGATACTAAGATGGCCCAACTTTCTCGTGAGTTTTCGATGCCACTTGATCGTAAAGATGCCGCAACGCCGAGCCTTAATGATATACGCATGATTGCAGGTGTCAAGCCTAGGAGGTCATTGACTGAAGTCGCCACTTCTAAGAAAGCTCCGACCAAAGCACCGGTACAAATTCCAGCAACTTTGAATTCGAAAACAGTTCCAAATATGTTTTGGGTCTCCTGTGCTAGCCTGCGTCATTCCTTTAGCTAAATCTTCATATTTATTCGTTAGCAAACCCACAAGATTAAACTGCCCAATTGTGCTACACATAGCAAAGTTGTTGTAATAGTTGCTTCATTCTTTGTGTCTGCGGCTAGTACCTCGGCTAGTGCTAGGACTGTCTCGAATGGAGGAAGTTGTTTCTCCTTCCAATATGATGATGAAGACGTCTCTGTTCTTAGAGTTTGGTTGCAGATTGTCAAAAAATGTTTAAGATCAACAGATTCTCTCTCGCGAAGATGGAGGTCGAAGATAGAAGAATATAGCTCCACTGTTTGATCTCCAAAAAGCAGTATCTGCTTGCACAGGTGATTTTCGGCCATGGCTATGATATTATTTTAGGAGGGGGTATGTTTCTGTTTAATTCACTGATGTTATAAAACAAAAACTGGAATGCACTGCCTTTTTATAAAGGCACTATCCTCAAGTATTTCAAGTCTCGCTTATTGGTATGAGATATACGCGAGCTATGTCGTGGAGGTTACAGCGTCGGAGGCTCTGCAAAGAGTGGCAGGTCAGACATGTGCAAAGCACCTCATTCATGGATATCCCAGTGGAAGAGATGTGCAGTCTAGACTGAGTCAGATCACCCCAGTTTCATGTAAATAACTGGTTCTAGCTAATATGTACTGATGTCCTAGCAGCGAAGCACGAGCCGTGAGGTAGGGGTTTCTATCACCCTAGAATCAGTCGAATCATGGATCCTTTTCAGAATACGATGTCAAACCTCTTTTTAAAATTCAAGCTACTTGAGAATTCTGCATTAAAATATTATTTCCGGAATTTCCTCCGGATGCACTGGCAAGATAAGAAATCGGGGCAGGCATCTAAGATTTTTTAACTACGACGTATTATGAATAATTGGTGGATCATACGACTGTCCGTCACACCACTGTTGAAAGTGTTCTAAGCTATCATATACCGCGGTATGATTTCAGTAAATGATGCGACTATTATACTGTACTTTAAAGCCAGTGGTAAGATATACTCAAGATGCGTTCCGGCTTACATCCCGGACCGAGTACGACGTAGGATTGAACCCTCGGACAATTATTGTCATTGAGGCTGCACGGCATGTTATTTACAAACTACCTAAACTGGAAGGTACTGCAGTTGGAAGCAAATTTTATTTTGCTTTTAAAACAAAGAGAGACTTCAGATGTCCGAATCCATCTAGAGCGTTCAAATTGTTTGACTTATTGAACTCATCCTGAATTTCGAACTGATTTGAGCCTCGAAAGCTTCCAATGAGTCTGCTATTCCGACTACTGGACACCATATAGCATGAATGATAAATACCGCGATTCTTAACTACCGCTACAAGGGCACTATCGCGCCTAGAGCCGCAATACCAAGTTGGCATATTAATGGGACACGCCTACCAGTTTACATAGTAAGCATTTTATTCATCTTGACTGATTTTATATGATTGTGACACGGTGGTGAGAGCCTTGTATTTCATCCTATTACAGAAGTTCTTAAGCGAACTATCAACAATCTGTGCAACTCGTCCATTGATTTAATTACTGATTTGCCAGGTTATTGCCCTTTGCAGTGAGTCTAAAGATAAATATTTCAGCGAGTCAGTAGACCAGCATGAATTCGTACGTTTTGTTATACACTATCAGATAGCGTCGAGGGAAGAGGAGGCCATAAAAATTTTGAGCATCGATAATTCTCTTTGGAACATCTCAAGATTATTTGTTCCCCCAAAGAATGTATACGAGTACTTGAGATGAAGCAAGAACAGAAACAAATGTGAAAATCTTCCTTACTTCTTATGGCTCATATGCTGAACCAATTATGGTTTCCGAGACATGGGGTGTCCTATCGTTTGCCAACTTCAACACGTTGGATTATCGTTATGCCACCAAAATTCATCGCAGAATTTTGGTCTGCTACCGAGGATATTTTGAGCGCGAAGATAGCGGCGAAAGATGTAACCTTTTTAAAATGTATCTCTAGAACTCGAAAAAAAGCCATGTTGAAGGGTTTGTAGAAACGCTACACAAACTCTCCCATTGTTGAAGCCATCGAGCTGCATTTCCATGTCATCAAGACCCACTCCACTCCAAACATTGACAAACTCAACGCATCTCAAACTTGGGCATGGAATTATTGCGTATCTAGGAAGCTTTCTTGCCCCCGATGAGACTGGGCTGCTTCTTCCACACATACTTATACATTATGAAGTGCGTATGGATAGATGAGCTTCCACAATCAACTTGATATGACCCATCTCATCGTCCTAACGTGGAAGCTCGAGTCATGTTTCGGGAACGAGAGCAAGCGCAGCTAGGGTATCAATCAAATCTGTCCAACGTATTGACGATCTTTTGTATAAATTTAGTCGAACAATTTTAACCTTCAAAAATTGGTAAATTTAGGTCAAAGATGTGCGTGATCTTCGACATCTCAAAATGGTCTGATAGATCAAACAAGTTAGCATAAGCGCGTGGCAATACGACTAATTAACAGAATTTTACTGTATGCCAGACGATTATATCTCGCTTTGTAAGGTAAATTTGTTTAAAACTTGGTGATATTTCCCCTAAGTTTAGACTCCATTTTGGTACTTGCGTAATATTTCTGGAAGCTCCTGAATCCCACATAATTCTACAATGCGAGCAACATTGCGAGATAAAGCTCAATCATTGGAGATCTTGAACTCAATAGTATGGATTGGAACATAAGCTTTTTTGGTAACCAGGCAATTAGATCATCAGCACATAAGCGAAAGCTCACCCCTTAGACTTTGGAGGTTTGGTTCCCAAGGATTTACCAATAATCAAAAAGGCACGCGAAATCTGGTGGTTCTCGAAATACCCATTGCACCTCGAGCAATAAGAAAGTTTGATCTGATGAAAGCATATTCTTGTAAGTTGTGGTATGATTAACTTGTTAAAGGTTATGCCTTCTACACAACCACCTCAGCCACCACCCTCCATTATGCACGCTTATCTTCCAATCGGAAGAGAAGGCAGCTGGCACCGAGGAGACCAATTGCAAATTACAGCTATTCCATCTACAACATTCAATTATTCAATTATACTGCGGTCATTATTCCTCATAATTCCGACAAGTTCCTTGAGGTCTAGCCCTCGTCAGAGAAAACTTACAGAGTCTCGGGTCCTTCGCTCTAAGTCTTTCCAAACTCTATGAACTTTCTGCTCATCGTTGTTGTTATGCTGCTTCATATTCAAACTCCAATGAAAGTTCTCAATCACCATTATTTCAAGTAAAATATGGCTAGTCAAGATGTTGCAGTGCCTAGGTCGAGCAATGAGATTCGCGATTCTAGTGATGATGTTAAATGCGGCAATAATGTTCCTTCGAATTCAACAACTTCGACTCATATTAAGATTATTGACGTAGCAAATTATACATGTCCAAACCTTGGTGCAGCTGAGAAGCCTGCCTCGCAAATACAGACTTAAGCCTCCAAGTTTCCTTCAACGGAGGGATTCCAGCATAGCTTCAAATCTCACCTTGTCAACTGCATCTATGATATCGTTAGGGTGCAAAAACTTCGCAACGCAATGTAATAGTGGTACACCAAGGTTTAGTAGGGTTTGCGCCAACCTTTGGACATGAGGCAGTCTCAAACGACCGCAAGCATACATCATAGGGCATATCTTTGGGCATCAAACTAGAGGTTTAAGTCTCTAGCTTTCGACTAAATGTAACTCTGATTTACAGCTATAGAGACGGGGATACTTCGCGAGTTCGATCAGAGAAAGGTAAGAAGTTGTTTCTTGGGAAACTCACCGAGTGAGTGCAGGGATTCATGTGCTACCGATTGACCGACCCGACCAGACAGGTCCTAGATGATTTGAGGCTTATAGAGTACATAAGATCTCTAATCGGCCTGGCTGAGCATCGAGCATGCTGCGCCGTGTAAGGACGCGCAACTCACATCTGTCCCGTTTGTCTACTGATTTCGAGAACGCTTGGCACAAATCCTCGCGATTCCGAGTAATTTGCTGCAACGGCGTAAAGTCCTGGCCAAGCCCTGATAAATCAGAAATCATCTTTGAAACGGTTTATCCGAAGGTTGCACATGACTGCAGACGTCACTTGTGCATGTCGTTTCAACGAAGTATTCTACAGCTGTCCACTATATGTCTTACCCAGCAGCCGCGAATAGCACAACTATTGCTATGGTGATATCACTGATGTTGTCAGCTTATCAGATAGCATGGGTAGCTACTGTCATCCTGCGATATCGCCATATATTTTTCATGGAGTATAACATTATTGCGACAGTAAGAGTAATGACTCCAGATGTATGCAGGAGGCATGGATGTGTTCCAACAATATATTACCGAGAATCATGCAAGACCTTTCAACTGGTGAGATCCATACCGAGTAGGTGAAACTCGAGCCGATACTGGGCGAGGTGAAGCAGGTAAGCAAATTTCTTATTCCATACCACCTCCTTTTCATGTCCATTCTAGATAGGTAAACTGCGATTCAAACAGACAATCAGCACTCAGAAGAGCACCTCGTTCCTTTGTTTCACGGATAACACACGTTCTCCTCGCTACATGTGTCAGATGCACATAGCAGTCAGCCACTTGACTGTTGGCGGCTAAATATTTGGCGTTTTCAATGGATACAAATCACCGAGCTGCTTCATTGTTGGAGCACACCCTAGACGAAAAGGAGAGGCACAATGAAGAATTGAAAACACTTCTATCTTAGCAATATATAATTTAGATTTAATGCATTTTAAAATTTAGAAAATACTAAAAATTACAGATCCTTTGGATGTCATTGTGATTGGTGCGTATCGGGCCGGAGTCTCAAGGTTGACGAGCTCGCTACTCGAATATGCCCATCTATCTAAACATTCACGTCAAATTTGGACAGGAAACACCTCTCAAGATCTCTATTCGATTTGAGCATCTACAAGACGATCAATACGACAGCATCACTTGATGTTCTGATATAGACTGACAATGCGAGTCATCACTCAACAGTTTACTGACAGCTCAAAAGTTTACCGCATAAACAACAAAATTACATCAGTAACAACCATCACTAATTGATATCGACGCTAGTGAACAGTAATATAACAACTTGTATTGGGTATTTTGAAACTTGTATTCTTACATATTTGCCTCGTCGTGCCAGCCTAACCTTTTCACCAGAACCCCATTTGTACCATCCAGTAGCGATCCAATATCCTTGATCTCGCTATTGTCATTCTATACGCCAATGCAGTACCAATTCCATACCCACTAACTCACGCTCTTGTAAGTCCCCACATGAAGATCAATTGTACAGGGTATGAGTAGATAAAGAGAAATTGTGTTCTTCGGCTCTTCTGCGATCTTGCAACTGTTTGCATGGTCCCTCGTTCATCAGTTGAATTTTCGGGAAGCAATACGTATTTTAAGGATCGTAACTGGTACATCTGTCAGAGGCACGGAAAAAATAACATATAGGGGGAAACATACCAAAAACAAAGCGTTGGCGAGGAAAGTGTAACTGAAAACAGTCCACCCAATCCAACCGCCAGTTCCTTTTCCGCCGTTGATGATCTCACTGACAACTAAAGTGGCAATAACTCCAACGAACTTATATCCAGAGTAGGCGACCAAATCAAGTAGCTGTGACTCGTTGGAAATTGATAGGAGGTAACATCCAAGCTTCAATCCCAGAATTTCAATAAACACAATGAAAAATGCCCATCCTGCCGTTGATCCAAGAAGTTCTGGTTGAAAAGCTCCTCTGAGGCCGGCCAAAAGTGTGGAAAGGAGGATATAAGTTACAAGTGCCATTACTGTGAAGAGGTTAATGTATGGATTTCGCGCGCGGGCCATTAATCATACCTGGAATATACATATCTGGACTATTGAGATCATCTCTTGGAGGTAAAAACCACCCCTCTTGACCACTGGGACCAATCGATTGTTTCCTTGACCAAGGCTTGTGTCTCCATGGGAATAGGACTAAAAATAGCTTGTTGACCACGTATCCATTCGAGACATTGAAGTAATGTTTTAGCGCCGAAACATTGACATATCGATTGAACTGTCTAGTTGTCAGAACTTCATCTTTAATGTGTATCCTCATATACTAACATTCTGTTCCACATATTCTGTTCCATGTTTTAAAGCTGTTTGTCCAACTTGGAATCCCATTTGCGCCGTAGGATCATTTATAAAGCCTCCATATGCGCCGAATGCACCAGCATTCCCTGAAGCTTGTGGTTGATAGGGGTTTCCATAGCCTGATTGATGCTGTTGTTGTGGCATTGGGGGAGGTGGTGATCGTAGCTGAGGGACTGTAGAGACATGTTGAGGTACTGGGTGATGGAGAGGGGGAGAGTTTGCTGGTGGGAAGTTCCCATAATTTGATCTTTGCATATTGACGATCTGGCAGAAGTAGACGTATAGCGTCTGCTGCGATTAATAGTATGAGAAGTGGAATGATAAGGGGGTGGAAAGTGGTATAACTATCATACAATAAGTAAGAATCGCGCCTAGGTCGAACACATTTCCATAAAGCATTGAGCTTTGGGTGGCTGCTATAAGCATATAGGGCGGCCGCTTTATCAGTCGACGTTTATCGTCTTATCGGTGATGCTTGGCACAATCATTCTGCGTGCTTTTAGAAGAAAGTGTCCATATGAATCCATAATCTTCTTTGATGGACTCCTTTTAATAGTGCCACGGTGTTACATTCTACGAATCTATTGTTACAACTCTCACGGCTGTTACGAATTTCTAATACTCAAAATGTTGGATACTTTTGAGATCCTCACCACTTCTGGAGTGGTACTCTGGTCGAAACAATTTTCCCCCGTCAGCCCTGCGGTTATTAACAGCCTTATCACGAATGTCTTCATTGAAGAACGAACCTTACCCGGTGCCGGAGTTGCAGATGATATTTCTGCTGCGAGTAAGCCTCCTTTCAAACATGATCAGCATACTTTGAAATGGACGACATGCAAAGAATTAGGCTTAATATTTGTGGTATGCAAAGACAGTCCTGTGGCGCAACTAATTCTATGGAATTTTCGAGGCATCTCGTGCTAACTTGTCTGCAGGTTGTGTACAGGTCATTACTACATCTCTCATGGATTGATAAATTGGTGGATAATGTCAAAACAATTTTCGTGGACTTGTATGGTGACCAATTGAGAAAACCACACACAACTGTTGTCGAATGTCCTTTCGATGAATATTTCGACCAACAAGTGCGGGAGTTGGAGAAGAGTGCTTTGAATCAGGATGCTAGAGTTGCAGAGGCTTCTGCATTCGAAGAGTCGATTCCTTTGATTTCTACGACCTCGGACAATGAGCCTCCGCCAATGCCTGGATTACCCTCGAGAGGTATGCGCCAGTGTTCCTCTC
Organism: Botrytis paeoniae; assembly: GCA_004786145.1. Lineage (NCBI taxonomy): Eukaryota > Fungi > Ascomycota > Leotiomycetes > Helotiales > Sclerotiniaceae > Botrytis > Botrytis paeoniae. The sequence continues at coordinate 82,751 of PQXI01000103.1, forward strand.
AAGCGCAAACTTACTAATATTCCATAGGACAATCAAAGAATAATGCCAAAGATATCCCTTCTCCCGACTCGACTCCTCTCGGAACACCTAATTCGCGACCGAGTACACCTGCGAGCCACATATTGAGCGCGAAAGCAGGACCGGGTGGAAAGGTTTCTCGAAGAGCTAGAAAGGCAGCCCAGACCCCTACGTATGCTTCATCCGGCGACGAATCTCACAGAAAGGGTAGAAGTGTAAAAACCGGACCAAAAAAGGGAAGGAAGTGGGATGCAGACGGAATGGCAGATGAGGATAGCGATACCCCCCTCGACTATTCTGCGCCCGCAAACGGGGCTACCTCTGGGGAGGACGAAGGTCGTCCGGGTGCCGTGGAGGGAGTTGAACAAACCTCATGGGGTTCAAAAACTGGAAAAGGGCAGTTCGTATTGAAGGATCTTGAAGACGAAGTCCATTCGATTTTAGATTCCGCGAATGCGAAGAAGGCGGAGTCTAGCGCCCCAGCAGCTGGCCTAGTAGGATCTAGTTTCAGTGCTATTGGAGGATTATTTAGAAATGTAGTTGGAGGAAAGACTTTGACTAAGGAAGATTTGGATAAAGCCATGAAGGGAATGGAGGATCATCTATTACGAAAGAACGTCGCAAGAGAAGCCGCGATGAGATTATGCGAGGGTGTAGAACGGGAATTAATAGGAGTGAAGACTGGAAATTTTGAGAGTATGTATTGCACACATAGTTTTCGCTTGAGCGTCACTAACTATTTGCAGGTGTTCAAGCAAGAATCGCAACAGCCATGGAGGCATCACTAAGAAAAATTCTGACTCCTACCTCATCCCTTGATCTCCTTCGAGAAATCGATTCTATTGTCTCACCTCCAGCTTTGTCGTTGAAGAAGAAGAGGCCATATGTCATGTCCATTGTCGGGGTCAATGGTGTTGGTAAATCCACAAATCTTTCCAAGATCTGTTATTTCCTTCTACAAAACAAGTACAAAGTCCTCGTCGTAGCTTGCGACACCTTCAGATCCGGAGCCGTCGAACAATTAGCCGTTCACGTACGAAATCTGAAAGAACTTACCACCAGAGAAGGTGGTCAAGTAGAACTATATCAAAAGGGCTACGGAAAAGACGCCGCAAACGTAGCCAAAGACTCCGTCTCCTTCGCTGCTCAAGAAGGCTACGATGTAGTTCTAATCGACACAGCCGGACGACGTCACAACGATCAACGACTCATGTCCTCGCTTGAAAAATTCGCTAAATTCGCTCAACCGGATAAGATCCTCATGGTAGGCGAAGCACTCGTTGGCACAGATTCAGTCGCGCAAGCAAGAAACTTTAATGCAGCATTTGGCCAGGGCAGATCCCTAGACGGGTTCATTATCAGTAAATGTGATACCGTGGGAGATATGGTGGGTACCCTGGTTAGCATGGTACATGCTACGAATGTACCGGTGCTGTTTGTGGGCGTAGGTCAGCATTATAGTGATTTGAGGAATTTGAGCGTTAAATGGGCGGTGGAAAAATTGATGGCCGGGAATTAAAATGGATGAAGTGCTTCTCTGCTTTAAATCGTCATTCTAGTACTTTTAGTGTTACATATACCTAGGTATCTTCAGCTCGTGCAAATACACAAATCAAAGATTCCCATCTTATCACGTACAAATCAGATATCCGAATCAAATGGGAATGAAAATGCAAAGGCTCAATCAATGAACCCCTCATCTGATTCTCTTTGAGACCACATTGTATGGATGTATCAGCTCTTATTAGATCATCGTTTGAGACTAGATGGTAGACATAAGAAGATCCTGGATCTAACTCCCATCAGCATAACTTAAGTATTAATAAATATATCTCCCATCTATTCTCTTCCTTCCTTCCATTCTATTCCTTCCTTTTCTGTTGAAGCAATCCATCCATCGATCTCCAAACAGTAGGTTGTAAATGATACACAAAAAATCCAAAACAAATCCAAAATATCAACCAGGGATCTATCTATATCCGGACAACAAGAAAATTGATATATGGGAGTAGGGAAAAGGGGGAAGGTATTACAATAAGTATCAAAGCTGAACTTGAGACTTGAGACTTGAGACTTGAGACTTGAGAATATTGATAAGGGGGTTAGCGAGTCTATCCTGTAGCATTTTGGGTCATATTGATGGTAGTCCATGTTCAGAATTGAAAGCATGTGTAAGTCTCTGAGTAGCAGATAGATGAAGAGATGGGATTAAATTTTAAGTTACCATCTTAATCCCGAATGCTCAAAATGGAAGGAAAGACTTTTCCTTGTGATTCATCGATTTATTTATCACTCGAATACATCACTCTCAGAATCGATGCTATGTACGTCTGTTCATATATAAATCCATTATTTTTTTAAACCCATAAATCATAAACCCATGTCATCTAGCAAACTGCTCTATGTACTCCATCACTCATTGGTCTGTTTCCACCCTTTCCTTGTCCCTTTCCATGCTTACGTCCAACACTTCCATGAGTTTTCTCTGCGCTTCCGTGTCCCTTAGTCAATTGTTGACTCAAAATACTCAAATCTTGCTTATCATTATCGATCAAATTTTGCGTCGTGGTACAAATATCCGAAATCAATCGATCCAATAGATCAAAACTCATACTCTCTCTAACCACCACTCTTAAAATTTCAGTCTTTTCCTCGTTAGGAGGAAGTGGATAGTTAGGAATAATATATTGTTTAGCACGAAGAAGATTGGAAATAGACTCTTGCTCGATGTGAGGAAATTCTTTCTTGAATTCGTCTGAGAAACGGAAGGCGACGACGGGGAGACCGGCGTTGTAATCAGCGGATGTTTCGTCTTCTTTGCTGAAGACGGGGGCGCTTAGACCTTGGAATGTGTGTTCACCTTTCTTGCGGTGAATGTCGGAGACGCATGTATACCATCCAGTGGCTTCGAGAGATTTGGAAAGAAGACGGGCGTTGCTCATGCAATTTTCCATGATTTGACGGTAACCATTGAAACCGAGATGGATGAGGTTATAGTACTGAGCGATAACTTGAGCACCTGGTCGAGAAAAGTTAAGAGTGTAAGACTCTTCTGTTCCACCTAGATAATGGAGTTCGAAGATAAGATATTTGGGTAGGTAAGACTCGTCGCGCCAGATGATCCAGCCTACACCTGCGTACACGAGACCGAATTTGTGACCGGATGTGTTGATGGATTTTACTCGTGGGAGCTCGAAGTTCCACTTTGGACCACCAGCTTTAGCATGGGTGAATGGAGCTACAAAGCCTCCAGACGCAGCGTCGACATGAATTGGAATATCAACTCCAGTCTTGGCTTCGTAGTCATCTAAGATTTTGGAAATCTCTTCAACTGGTTCATAATGACCGGTGTATGTGCTTCCTAGAATAACGAAGATACCTATAGTATTCTCATCGATATTCTCCTTGACCAATTCCGGATCAAGTCTGAAGTTTGACTTTTCAGAAACAGGAAGAATTCTAGCCTCGACCTCAAAGTATCTGGCGAATTTCTCAAGAGCTACTTGAGCATTCGATCCCATGATGATATTTGGCTTGGATTTGTCTTTTCCTTCAGCATCACGCTTTTCTTGCCAACGTCTCTTCATAGCTAAACCACCAAGATGGATAGCTTCTGAAGAACCAGTTGTTGCAGATCCAATAGCTTTCTCCCCCTTTTGTGCTCCCCAAAGATTAGCGATGATGGAAACACATCGGGTGTGCATTTGCATCATTGCTGGATATTCGTCTGCATCGGACATGTTCTTTGAAATGTTCTCGAACATTAATTGTTCAGCATGAGTTTCCATGTATGTACCCACGAAACTGATGGTGAGGTTAGCAATTTTCAACCGGGCTTCATGTTCCTCTAATGATCTGAGCAATTGAACATACCTTGCTAGGTTCAAATTAGGTCTGCCATCAAGATCTATTTCATCTTTCAACATTTGATGAACAGCATCTGCTGGTGCTCCATCTTTAGGTATTTCGAACTTGGAGATTTCTTGTTTGGAAGCATATCGAGTCGAGTATGGGGTAACATGGGAAGTTCCTCCTTTGGTGTGTACATGCTTTTGACCGGCTTCTTTCATATGCATATTCTGTAGATTCTGAATAATATGATCTGGATCGACCTGAATTGAAGATACGGTCAGTATGAGAAGCTTAGCATTGGAAGCTTGGGAGAATATCAACTTACATGGCGTGCGAGAGACATGGTGACTATATTAGATTGAAAGTTGCAATGGTGGTATGGTATTTAAAATTTCTAGAGAAGTATGGTGGAAATAGTACGTTAATAGTATTGAGAATATTGAGAAGGAAGAAAAGGTTGATTTGAGATGTCAATTTCTAGCTGATAACACAACAGCTTTATTGAAAAGCATCGAACAAATTCACTCACTTAGCAGAAGCACCTTACTGAAGATGACGACATCTGATGGAGTGGACTCAATTGTAACTTGCAAGCACGGAAAAGCACCAGCCACTAACCACCTAAAAACCACATAAAGAGAGTTTCTTTTACCTGATAAATACTTGTTAATCCACTTGAAGTGGCTTTCTAAACATGCTATTCATAGAAGCATGGATTGATTCATGGTGAAGTTTGACTGCTTGAGATCGAAAAGCTCCGCCAAGCGTCATAGTGGCTCCACGGGAAATATGATGGAAAAGCTTGTTTCGTAACCCTGCTACGAGGACTCAAGTTGTGGAGCTACTCCCGGAGTGTGAAAAATCTTGAAGCTTGAAATGATGACAATGGAGGTGGTATTTATTGAGAAATTCCATTCATTGTGCTTAAACCGGGCTAAACGAAGCTCAAAAACACGATGAGATGGTTGGAGCTATTGTAAAAGGTGTTCCAGGTGTGTTAGATGCCAGGACCCTGGAACGAATTGATCGATCTTGTGTTTCCTATGCTGTTCCCCACAATTGCATCGTCTTATCGTTATCGTTCAATGATGGTGAGGTGAAGTGAGTGTCCGTGAGGTGGTAACCAACTTCGAGCCAGATTCTATCAGGCTTTTTGAACAGCAAGCGTGTCTACGGAGTAGACCTTGGTTAAGCTATAATAGCAAGAACGACTATGGGTGTAGATAGCCAGAACCTTGTACAATTGTTAGAATAAATCAACCTCTTCCACCTCTGCAACTTGAATACTGAATACCCATAACACTAGGTGGGTATCTAGCACTCAACTCACAGCAGCTAGAACTATCTACATTAAATAGGCGAGTAGCTTCCGTGCCTCCTGTTCGATGTCTCCTGTTCCTTACCAGACATATATGAGAGACCACCACCACTCAACCTCTGCACAACTTTCATTAAAATCTTACACGAAATACCACCTACAATCGTTCATCTATACCTAGGTATCGTATCGTCAATGATTCGTCATACAACATCTTCATCGGAATGAGCGGACTTTCATTTCACACCTTGTCCGTCGGTCTTTACAACCTCCGATCGAGGGGTAAATGTCAAATGAACAAAAAATGATTGGCTGGTAAGCTGCATCAAGCAACAAAGCATCATAACGCCTCCTCCTTCTCTTTGGATCGATGATGTTATGGATTTCGTCTTCTTACAAAATAACACGCAAGCATTGACTGCCTTCTAACCCTTCTTTGGTACGAATACGCGTATTGAAATAACACAATACTTGACAAGCAAAAGCTTGACTTTTGAGAGGAATATATATCAATTGACTTCGCGATATCTATCGGTTTCTCATGTTTGACTTCTGACGGTGTTCTTCATATATTCACATCACATTGATTAAAGTTTCATTGCCAGATTGACTGGTTGGTTGGCCTTCGCATCAATCTTCTCAGCAAACGAATCGAACCCGAGCCGAGTTGTCTCTGTTTCAAATCATTTACGCGGCGTGAGAAGGCGTCATTGAATCACTAGTACCTTGGCCCTGATCATAGCATTCCATTATATATATATCTACTTCCTTTATTCCCGCCTCATTTCTCTATTTACATTTATCAATCATATCAATATGAGGTTCTCAACTACTCTTTTGCCCTTTGCGGTAGTTTCCACTGCCTTCGTTATTCCTGACAAACAGATAACCAACCAGATCATTGTCGAATCTCAGAAGTCTTCAAAGACGTGGCTTGATAGAATCCCAGAAATCAAGGACAACTTTATCTCCCATGGCGAAAAATCCTTGAAAGATGCAGTTGCATTCAGCGAAAATGCCTTTGACAACGCTATCGATACCCTTTCCGAGGCCGGTCAAAAGGCCCAGAATGTCATCGAATGTCACCACTCAATGTCAAAGTTTGATATATCCGGCTGGTTAGACTCTGCCATTTCTGCCGTTGAGGATATCGATATTTTCGATCATCCTCATGAGAAGCCTCCACATCACGAGAAGCCTCCACATCATGGAAACCCTCCTCACCACCCAAAGAACCCACATCACGGTCATGGAAAGCCTAACAAGACTGTCTATGAATTGATTGCTAGCAGCAAGTACACTACCAAACTTGCTGAGCTTATCAACGAATATCCAGATCTTGTTGATGCTTTGAACGGCACGGCGGCAAACTACACCGTATTCGCACCAACCGACAAGGCTTTTGAGAAGATTCCAGAACATCACAAGAAACCTTCAAAGGAATTGATCAAGGCTGTCCTTGAATATCACGTATCTCCGGATTTCTACCCTGCTGGTCGTGTCCTCGTTTCGCATACTATTCCGACCGCATTGAAGGAAGGCCGTCTCGGTGACGAACCTCAACGTCTTCGTGTCGGTTTGGGTTTAAAGGGATTGGCCGTCAACTTCTACAGCAGAGTCATTGCTGTCAATATTGTATGTTCCATCGTCTCTTCCCATATCAACATAACACTAACCTGGATTTCAATAGTTCGGTACAAACGGAGTAATTCACGGCGTCGATTCACTTCTCCTACCACCTCCCCCGGCCCTTAAGATTATCGAGCTCCTTCCTGGCGAGTTTTCAACTCTCCAACTTGGTCTTGAAAAAACCGGTCTTTTCGATGCCATTACTGCATCTCATCATACAGGAGGAACATTATTCGCACCCAGCAACTGGGCATTCCAAAAGCTTGGTCCTAGAATCAATGCTTTCCTCTTCAGCAATTATGGTCAAAAATACCTAAAAGCTCTTCTCAAATATCACGTTGTTGCAAATCAAACTCTCTACTCTGATGCTTTCTACAAAGCCAAGTCTGATGATAAGAGCATCAATGAGGTTGATGGAATCGATACTGCGAACATCCCCAAGGGACATTTCCACGTTGATTTACCTACCTTGTTGAAAGATAAGAGTCTAAGTATCGATGTTGGCAGATTTGGCGGTTTCATTACTATCAGAATCAATGGATTCAGCAGCGTCAGTGTTCAAGATGGTATTGCAAAGGATGGTGTTATTCATGTTTTGAGCTCCGTTTTGATTCCACCCAAGACTCCGGGCGGAGAGATGTGGGCTGGTGAGGAATTGGAGGTGGAGGATTTGATGGAGAGATTGATTCCTTATATGAATGAGGAGTTGTAAGTAGGGGTACAGACGAAAATGCAACAAGCGATCAGGATATGGAATACGGGACATGTATAATACCTTTCGATATCGAAAACAAATAAGAAATAACAGACTTTTCAATCAATATCTTTCCTTTGGTTGTGCAATGCAAGTTCCACTTCTCGTTACATATTCTGCAATTTGGCACCAAAATCTTACATAGTGGCGTCGGTGCTCGCCGGATGTGTCATGAGGTTAATAGAATCACATGTAGAGTACTTAATCATTTGTACTTGTCATGTTGTCAATTATCTTCCTATCCTAATAATTCCTCAACCTCCTCATCTTCGTCTCCCATTCCTTCTACCCTCAGAATTCTTGATCAGAATCTCAATCCATTCAAGTCATTTCACTCCAATGCCCCTCATCCACCTCCACCCCCACTCTCAAACACCATCCTCCATCCAATAGCTAACCACTCCAACCATTCCCCTCTCAAATAAAGTTACACACACAATGGATTCAAACAATACTAAAATCGAATCCTTACCCCCAAATCCTCCTAAAAAACATCAAAATCTTAAACTTGTCCCCCTAACTACAACCGAACATCTGGATGATTTTTGGGAGATTTGGAGAGAGGAGAGGGGAGTTGTTTGGTCGTATGTTTTTTTTCTTCTTCTTCTACTTTCTCTTATTCCTTTTCTTATTGCCCCTTTTTCTTTGTTCTTCCCGTAGAAAAGAATGAGAGAAGAAAAAGGGAGGAGAGGAATGAATGGTAATGAGTAAAAAGGGTTCTGACAAAGCGAAAAAAAATACAGAAGAAAAGCCCCCATGAAAACAAAAGAAGAAGCACTAGAGTTTTTGAAATATATTTTACCGAGGACGGAGCAGAATCCGGGGGGAGAGGCGGTGGGTATTGATAAATTTGCGATTTTGATTGAGGGGGAGGGGGAGGGTGGTGAGTTGAGTTTTCTTAATGTTTTGTGTTTGTTTTGTATTTACGCGGGGTGAGGGGTGGGAGTTTGGAGGATCTTGGGTGGGAGAGGAAGGGGAGAGATAGGAGGGAGGAGAGAGGAGGAAGGAGGGAAGTATAGTGGATGGGATAGGAGGGGGGATGAGTGCGAGAATGTGAGAGAAGGGGGTTGATTCTACGCGAGAGTTGAACAAAAAAGGAGAGGGAGGCAAGCGCACCCTGGAAGTCTCCGGGGTAGTTTTTGATTGATTGATTTGGAGAAGCTTTTATTCCTGAAGTTCAAGGATGAATTATCATTGCTCAGTAAAGAGTTGAGAATCTCAAGTTGAGCTTGGAGGATAAATTATCTCTTCAATCCCCAAGTAAGGATCGGATGAGAAATGGTTCTATGATCTTGAAATGAGGGAAAGAGATGTGTCAGTTCCATGGGAGTGGAGGGAGTTTGAACCCATACTCCGGGTTTGAACTCTCGGAGAGATGATCTCGTGATGATCTTCAAAAGCTTGAAGCTTTATCTCATACCCATTTTTTCAAGCAGCCCTTTGATATCTTGATCCTCATACACTCCCCCCCTCCGCATCTCTCCCTTTCATCATCATCACTTATACTTCCCCAACTAACATCTCCCAGACCAACCCAAATGCGTAGGTTTCGTCGGTACCAACCGCCCATCCCCCGAGGGTCTCGAAATGGGATATTGTGTGAATCCCGATTATTATGGTAATGGATATGCTACGTGGGGAGTAACTGAGTTTTTGAAGGTTTATTGGGGAATGGAAGGTATTTTTTCTTCTTCTTCTTTTCGTTCCTATTCATTTCTTTCATCTGCGGTGTAGATAGTATGTTTAGGGGGAAAAATATTCCTTCACCCATAACCAACCACAAGCTCCTCTCCAGAAAAGATAAACAGGCTATACTAACACAACCATCCCCAAATGATAGAAAGATCCCATATCCCACACCTCGTAGCAAAAATCGACCCGAGGAACAAAGCAAGTGAGAGGATAATAGCCAAAGTCGGAGCGAGAAAGGGGGAAGTTCTTGAAAATGTGAGTCTCTTTCGTAGAAGGGGGATTTCGGTTTTGTAGAGAGAGGGAGGAGACTAATGATTTTGTGATATGAGTAGTTTTATTCGAGGAGGATAGATGAGGGAAAGTTGAGTGATATCAGGTGTTGGTATTTAGATAGACCTGGAGGTGGTGGGAAGGGGGAGGGAAAGGGAGAGGGTGAGGGGAGATGAGTGGGAAGTGTGAGATATTAGAGAAAGGAAATCTTGAATTTGATATAATTTTGATCGGCAATGGATTGAATGAGAGTTCTCTGTTGTAGAAAATGTGATATCGAAAAGCTTTTTGTCTATTGAATCTTCTGAGAAACTGAACCTGACGATGTGGTATTGGAAAGTAGTAATGGTAGCATCTATGTTGATTTTTGCCGGTTTGATCCGTAAGTTCCAGAGTATTAGGAGTGTAAGAAAGGGACCGGCAACCAACTGATTGAAGACGCCGTATGTCACTGACAAAATGAAGGCCCATTGGAGCTCGTAATGTGGCGTGGTGATTAGCGGAATCAAAATGAGTGAATTCATATAATATCATGGCTTAGCTTGGTTGGTAATTCACTCTTTTGTATTGTACGGCTTATTAGATCCCTTTTCATTTCTAAAGCCACCGTCCCTTCTTTAAAGCCTCTGAAGACAAAATTTTCAATCTCGACCCTCAACTGACTCGATCACCAATGTCGTTTCCCATACTAAAATCAACGACATGGCATCAGCAACGACCCAAAATACCTTCCATCCATTTCCAAGATTTCCCCTCGAACTTCGTCTTAAACTATGGAGATTATCGTTCCCTGGACCCCGGTTGGTCCGCATCTCTCTTATTGAGGGTCATTTCATGAGCAATGCCATCATTCCTACTGGCCTTCGCGTCTGCAAAGAATCACGAGATGAGACTCTCAGATTCTATAAGCTCTGCTTTGCTGCGGACCCTTCGAACGCCCGTATATACTTCAACGTCGACTGCGATGTACCACACCTTATCACTCAACCTTTGGATCCATACTTTTATAATCTACACACTTTTAATCACCTTTCCACGCCGTATAATATGGGCTCCCCTGTAGCCACATACCTTAGACTGTTTAGCATAGCTCATGCCGCTATCAGAAACGATATAAAAGCTGTCTACTGAGAAGATTGTAGGCTCCTTGCCGGTGAATACGAAGCTCCTCCCATGCCCTTGTTTGGGCCACATTGCCAGGTGTTTGACTTCCATGGAATTTACATTCGCACGCAAAATTTGTATCACGGCGAGCTTCCGCAACAGAGCTTGCGCCAACGGATTGGAGAAATATTTGGCACTTCAAAGTTCGCATACATTGATGGTCATCCACCAATTTTTCCTATTGGCCGGGCATCAGCTCCTTCCTATCAACCATCAGATTCTTTTGCTCTCCTCATTGAACAAGTTTGGGCTGCGGATTATCATGGATTCAATGACATTGTCTGGCAGTTTATTGAACAGAAGGTCAACACGACTCTTGAGGAATACCGAAAGGCTAGTCTGATCAACTGGCCAGCCTAGTAGTTTGGAGAGCAGTCCAGCAAGTCTTGATCTGGCCAGTCTATATTCGAGGATCATGTAGATGTCTTACACGGAGAATGAGATCCATCGTTTAATATTCACACTCTCGAAAATGTTTTAGAGGAACTGCAATAATAAAATACCAATAATACATTTGTACAAAATCACCATGGCCCGTGCACATCCATTTGTTTACAAGGTGCTTTCTTCTAAACACACACAGCTTACTGCTGCGCAGTATAACAAATATTTTAAGACTTCAAACTGACAGGAAGATAATACAAAACGTCCCTCATTTCTCAAAATAATATGATAGATAAATAATATCTGTGTTCACCGCGAATAAGAGTGTTGTGGCAACTCGGATCAAGTCTTTCCTCGATAATTACCTACCCCTCCATAATTCCAAACTATCTCCTGCGCGACCACAGACTTATCAGGTTGTCTCGAATCTTTAGGTTTCTCTATTTGACTTTTTAATTTTTGACTCCTCAACTCAATCTCGCATTCCTCCCATCTAGTTCTTACAAAGATGTCATCTAGACTTCCTAGCGGCGGCGCACCTCGTCTTTCCACTGCACCCAGTAGTAGTACCAAACCTAGACAACTGGTATGATTCTCAAGCCCCTCTCACCACACACTCTAATATTTCATTTTCAATTTGATACTCTATCATTCAATACTTTCGTCTCCGATTCAAAACAACGCATTTAACAATTCTTACTAACAACTCCAGTCTCATCTACACGCACAACTCGCACAACTCTCTGCCAACCTTGGTGATCTTGAGAATCTTCTACGAAATACGAGTATACAAGCTGAGTCTATTCGAGGCTTGGGTGCTTATCATGGAGGATTGTAAGTTTACTATTTCATTCCTCAGATTCTTCAAACCGAGTTCTATAGAAAGGATATGGCTAACAATTTCCTTAATAACATAGATTCATGGCTGCAAGCAAAGTTCTAGGAGAAGAGACAATCGCGGGGAGTGCACAGCAACAACAACAACAACAACAACAACAACAACAGGGACAGGGGCAAACAAAAGGAAACAGCAATCGGGCAGCAGAGCGTAAGGAGGATTCCGACTCCGATTTTTGAACATACGTTTTGGCTACAAATAGTCTAGGAGACAGGAGGCATGTGGATTCGGGCATGAGAGTAAAACATTGAAACCTACACACACAGTAGGATATCAAATGGCCAGTTCCAACATGGGCAAAAGATTGCCGTCCCAGTCAAGACTGCGACTGCCAATAGGGCTCTCGGCATGCATATCTATCTCTTCACGGCTTTATGACACTCTAAATAACGATCCTTCGCGAAAGACTGAGATAGCAACCCTATCTCCGAAGCTATCATTTCTCATGCTTCTCTCTATCGGGCGTCGACCAAGGAACGTAAGACGCAGAAGACGAATCTCACTCTGGTGGGCTTGAACCAGCACCAACCTTTGTACTAGAGGAGGGTTCAAGAAGATTAGAACGAATGGATCGTTAATCGATATTGACGAGCGAATTGTTGTTCAATGGGGAGGATAAAATCTAAAAATTCAAACAAAACTTCCTATGTCTCTCTCTACCCTTATTTCCCTAGCCATCGTCTTTGCTCATACAACCAACCGATGGCTCAGCAAATTCCTTTACTTAATGATTTCCTCAAAAAGCTGGCCTATTCGATTATGAAGATCTCAATCGTCGAATATCGGTACAAAAAACAAAAAAGAAACTCCCTCGCGTGGGGTCGAACCACGAACCTCTCGATTTACCTGTACGAATGAATTGCTTCACTTAACAGTCGAACGCGCTAGCCAATTGCGCCACGAGGGATGTTTGATGCTGAGCGAGTTGCGTATTTTATTATATAAATGCCAGATTTCAAAAGACCCACATCAATTCATCAGAAGGTGGGGGACGACATGCACTGAAGACCGACAACCCACAGTTATCCATGTTTAATATGGCAATCCGCGTTTGAATGATATATATGGAAAAAGTGCCTTAATAGAATATCAATTTTCGCTGGCAAGAAAATGTTTTGTCGTTCGGAACACATATGCTTTTGGAATAATACATGTACAATGCTGTCGCTTTTATATGGGTGGATGAGGGGACATTACTAGGTCTTTGCCAGCCTATATCGACGACCCCTAATGGTTAGAAAGTCTTATTTACGGAGCTTCCCTTCATTCAGGTTGATGGTACCATCTAATCTTCAAAGGTCAGAGTTCCCAAGTCGATAGAGAGCAGCTCTAAAAGAGTCGTCTAGTTGGTGCTGCGGGTAATTAAGATCCGGTTCGTAGTCAAGAGCTTCGTGCTCACATTGAAATTGGAAAAAAGATCTGTGGCATGCTGTTTTGAAGATTGTCAAGAGATAATCATAGTTCTTTCCAACTGACAGCATCATGTCTTGTAATGTAAATGGCAAACAAATGTGATAATGAAGTTGTGCCATTGTAAAATTATCAACTTCAACTTTTCACATTTAATGTATATAGATAACAGTTTTCTACTTTGGGCAAGGGGCCATGTGAAGGATTTGTCCTCACGCTACTTACTTCTTCTGAGTCAGTTTCCCAATGAACTTCACTCCAGCGAACCGTATCCATGACTTCCACATATGTTCTTTGCCAGGCACGAAGTCGGTAGATGCGTTGGATAACCGTAATGGAAATACAACAGACCTGTGGCTCAATCATTATCTCGCTCTAATCGATGATGAAAACATTAGGCTCCTTAGTCCGAGATATACCAAACGAAGCTCACATAGCAGGACTTCCTGATTATATCCCGCCAGATCAGTAAAACAATAAATATTGAGAGATTAAGACCATCCTATCCTAGCCTTCTATCTCGGATGGTTTAATCTCAATGTCTGGTTTCAACTCAGACATTCAACTCAAACCTTTCCCGTCTCGATGGCTCATCAACTCGCCAACTCGTAGACCTATGTATCTGACATTTTCTCTCAGCTGTCAAGGCTCACCCGGGATGCCAAAAGCAGAGCCTTCAAGGGTCTAGCTATAACGGCATAGCCTCCATAACGCCTGTATTAACCCATGCCTCAGACGTTAAGGGCCATTTTATCTAGCCTAGATGGGTTATTATAGTAGATACCAAGTAATGCAAACCCAATAAATAAGACTTCAAATCAATATCTTCCAAATAATGGCACGCTCTCAAACAATGGCACGCCGACCCCGTGAGACTAGAAGAAAACCTCAAGAACAAGACTATTTCACTACAATATCAACACAGAAGGACTGACTTTACTTGAACTCTAGAACGAAATCCAAAAATAACAAAATCTAATCCAAGGTAGTTAGTTACTTAATCTATAATCTACAGAGTACGACGCTACGATAAACATATTCGGCAAAAGAAAGGAGAATACCGATTCGCCTACCCCTCTTCTCCCCACTTAGAGGTCTCACACTCGAGCCGAGCTACCCTACTTTTTCATCTCCACCTTTTTCACACAAGATTTTCTCCCCACATTCACTACTATCCAAGACCTTAAAAAAAATGCTCTTTTGGCATTCTATTCAAAGTAAAGAAGAAATGGCAAAAGGGAACTTAAGTCAAGGTGGTCCTCAACTCGCAGAATGCGGCTTCTGTGGATCGAACACAGTGCCTCCAGATAAACAGATAGAAACTGTTGGGTTCCTGAAGTGGACTTCAGTCTGGCGCTCTCCCAAGTGAGCTAAAGCCGCTTGAGATTGTGTTGTTTGTTGAGAGGGAATTTCAAATAGAGATATATATATCAAAACAAAAATTAGACAAAGTGTGACAGTGAATTAGACAAAGTGTGACAGTGAGATAGATCGGGATTGGGGTTGGGGATGGGAAGGGGACCACTACTATTGCGAGGGTACGCGGATGCATGTATATTATTGAGTCTAAAGGTAGTCTGCGTTGAATTGAAGTTGCTAGCTGTATCTAATCTATAAATAGTAGTATGTACACTCGATCTATGTGTTTCTCTTCTTGTATCTTATATGTATCTGATGTAAATCCCCCAAATCTATATTGCCTGACCAATCATCCCAGTCGTTGAGTCTCCCCTTTGATCTGCTCTATTCTCCCATTCAAATATCAAAGAACTAATACCAGAGACAGGTCTCGAAGGTTTCTGCTCCTTCTCAATTGGCGAGACCACATATCTATCCTCATTATCTCCAACTTCGCTCTGTTCCTCTTCCCCAAACGATCCTCTTCCCTCCTGACCTAGGCCCCGCGAAATCACACCTTCCGCAACATCTCCCAGCGGACTTAAATATCCAGTTTGGGGTGTTCCATCACTAATACTGATTTCGCTTTTCCCGGCCATATCATCTGCATCATGCTTAAGACTGGGTACAACACCTCTCTTCCACGCTTCAAATGTATTTCTCCTAACTATTTTCTCATGGACAACACGTTGTAAATCTCCTACTTTATCTAATTTTAATTCGTAGCCGCCAATGAACGCGGGACGGTCGGAATGGTGTTTGGGGGATCTACGTTTGCGACGGCGGGCAAGACAGAGGATGGCGAGGAGAAAAAGGATGACGACTGCGGAAACACCGACAGCGCCACCTATGTAGGCTCCGAGGTGGCTGGATGAAGAGTCAGAGTTGGTGGGGAGTGTTGTGGTGGATGTAAGAGAGGCAGATGCTTGCGTTGATAGTGATGATGGAGTGGAAGATAATGTTTCTAGAGTGGTGAGAATGATGTATGAAGGTGTAAGAGTTGGAGTTGTCGTTAATGATGTAGGTGAGAGATTTGGAAGTATTGTAGAAGAAGGAATGATGTTTATAGTACTTGATGGTGCCGCGGAAACTACGGGAAAGCCAAATAAGACGGAAGTAGATGAAGTGATAGGTGCGACATGTTCAGTTGTTGGCTGGTCTGAAGATAGGGTAGGAACTTGTATGACCGGATCTACATACGGAATGGTGGTTGTTGAGAAAGTAGTGAGAATGAGGACATTAGGATCTGGGAACGAGTATGATGGTGATTGAGTTACCGAACTCTCAGGAGGAGCAGGGGTATTACCAGTCGACGGTGGAATAGTGGCAGTATCGGCTGGAACGATATAATTAGGAGGCGCAGATGCTAAGATACCAGTTGCGTCCGAAACTGCGTCGTTGACCCGTAAAGAATAGTTCAGTGTCGCCATATTGTATGAGGTTGTAGTATTGTATGAAACTGTAGTATTCTTAAATTGGAAGCCATGAGTGCCCATAGTTTCCGCTAATGGTAGTTACAGAAGCCATCTTGACTAGACTTGGTCGACTTTATCAAAGAACTTGATGTTGAAGCTGGACCTGTGTGAATGGGCGAAGACAAAGCAAAGTTATTATTTTATTCACGACTTATTTTGGAGATCATGTGAAGAACAAAGAAGGTGAATCTTGACTAGCTATAGTGACGATGATAAATTATTGTTATTGTTCAGAGTTAAAAATAGCGTCGACAAAGTATTTGCCTTTTCAACAAACAGAATGAACGTCACACGAAGGTTTTTTGATCGTCATATTGAAGATGTACTTCGCAACCGATAATGCTTATTGGAGGCTTGTTGAAACATGATTATGATCAAAAATGCAGGCACAAGTTCTGATCAATCGGAGTATTTGTGGAAGTTATTTTAGACGGTAGGGTGTGACCGGTGAATGGCAAATATTTGTATTGGCTTGAATTCCTTAGGCTAATAATCTGACACCGGGTTGCTGAAAGGTTGCTCCAAATGATAATGAAACAGTAAACGGATGTCACAATGGAAATAGAGTGAATCGGTCGTCTTGAAGAGATAAATTCCAAGATATTGTGCCATCGATAAGGCAAACAGATGATGCTGCATCGGGTCTTATTTACCCTATCAAATTCATATCGCCTATGATACTTTTTATACACAGGACAAATTAGGAAACAAGACAAACAAAACAGGTGAGTTGATGAAACGAAGTCTTGGTAGAGGCTTCCTGATTCAACAGCCTTAAACTCCTCCTCTCTTAGGACAATCCGACAACTATCGGATGGATGAGTGAAAAGACATTCACTTGAGATGAAAAGATAAGGTTCATAAAGATGAATGACTAAGGTTTCAAACTTGTGTGTTTGTACACCTTAATATGGAGGGCATTGAGAAAACTGATGTAAAAAAGTTGAGTTGCCTATTAGGGTGTATATCTTGAAGGATAAGAGGGAAATGATCTCCCGAGTTACTGGGGTCCCACGTTTCTGATATTGTGCGACCTTCCCCCATTTACATCAAATGGTCAAATAGAATGGCATATCTTCACTTATCTCATCTCGATATGACCATCTGGCAGCTATGTTATCAGCGGAATTGAGGGACGGGTACAAGCGTTGTCGCGAACCGAATGAGAGGCCAAGATACAATCAATCAGTCTTCCCAGGAACGCGAAATACCTTGTCAGTCTTGATTAGATTGTGCAGGATGGTATCATTTGTAGACCCGATGTTGAAACCGACGAAAGATAGATAAGGCGTGATGCAGATGAGATTAGAGTTGTGGTTATATAAGATGTCGTGTGCCCTCATCTCATACTGAAATGAAAAGTATCATATTTTATGGACGAGTTTTTGTGATGGACAATTTTCGACTGAACTTTGTGAAGAATTTCGAACTCAAATCAAGGAAGGTCACATGATGAATAAATATTAAGGAACTCTCGCCATCCCATCCCCCATCTTCTCTTCAAGCAAACACAAACACAAGGTTACGATCGTCGCACACATATACAATACAAATACAACCTTCTTACATCCGCAACTACCGTCAATAATTACCGCAATAAACGAAGTTCATTATCGACATATCACATTATTAAGGCAACAACTCGATCCTCCATCGGACCATCGCTCGATCTTCACATTCAACAAACCAAATGTTGTACGGAAATTAATAACCCAACGGCGATTCCTCCTCTATCGATTCTTTCCTCAATTTATCCAACGGACGACCTCTCCGAGCCTTCAAAACTAGTCTGACATGTATGGTGGATATCAAATCATTTCCTACTTCAGATTGTACTCGCGAGGGCAGCAGTTCGAATGAATTTACTTTGCATTGTTGAACCCCCACGCATGTTGGCAACTTCATCCAATGGTTTTGCCAGTTTCGCATCCTATCTCAGCCATTTCGAAATCCTTTAGATTCGTTTCCCAGGGTATGAGGGTGCCCAGTATCCTAGGTCTCGCTCATCTTTGCCCCCGCATATCCAATGCAGAGCACATGTAACTCCATGAATGTGCAGAAAAAGATCCTTGACGGCTGGCCTGTTCACCATTTTGAACTTTTTCATGGTTCCCCCACGCAAGGATATACTAATCACTAGGCAATTTTCAAAGTTGTTTCGCTAATTTGATACCGAAGTCTGAAAGTAGGTTACCAATAGTTACTTCCTAGGATTGGTGCGGAGAATGAACAACACTATCATTTCAGTACAGTCTCAAGTATATTTACGACTCTGTTTGCGATCAATACACCGCAATCGCTCCGAATTCGGTGGGTCTAGCACGAGGTAATCCTGGTGTCTGTCTCAAAGAAGACAAAAAATAGAAAAGCACTAACTTGAATGCCTGACAACCCGATGATGGATCTTCTTCACATGCAAAACAACTGCAGGTGAGTGGACATGCCATCTCAAGTCTATCCCCAAAATGGGGGGATGGCAAAGTCCACTCACTCACTTTGAACCATCAGAGAAGGACTGTACTAATTTCTAACAAACGGTCAGTGAAATGTCGCGTGCAAACCACACGGAAACATGTTAGGTATATTTTCGCATTTTAATTCTTCCGTCGGTAGTATCGGTAGTCTAATAGTTTCAAGGTGGCCCATGGAGAGCTGGACAACTGATTCTTGAAATTGCGCTACAGCCGCGACAACCGGAATTTATCCTGAGATCAAATTTCTTACAGAAGCGATGAAACTTTCGGTAATGTTACAGTGGAATTAACCTCTATACTACGCTTAACAGATCTATACAAAGCTCCAATTCGCATATCTTGCGTTCTGGCTTTTAATAATACTTAGAGTCTACGGCTGCGTCCGTCCACCATTTGTGAAGCGAAAGATACTAAACAGTTACGCCGAAGGGCTCCAAAAGTCAACCCCGATGTTAAGGGTCCTTTGATCTAGATTGCATGAGGCTCTTCTTCTTAGGATTTCCCGGTTTATTATTCCATATGCACGAGAGCCGTTAAAGCATATCCATGTATGATGGGTTTCGGCCGATGGTCTCTAAACAAAATAATAACAATCATTGAAATTCGCTACCCTTCGTTTTGACATTTGGGCTTGAGAAGTAGCATAAGAAATGGGTCTAGTTCGGGCAATTCCGTATTATTTTATTGCGACTTGAACTGTCGGGAGCTTTCGGAATTTCAAATCGGTCTATTAGCTATACACAGTTAGACTTATTACTGCAATCCCGCTCCGGAGGTATGGTTCTAGGAAGGAAGTGTGCGTCCAAGGACTAACGGTAAGATCCATCGACTAACGACTACTTCCTTGAGAGTCGAAACAGCCAATCACTCCTCTCGAAACACTTGAGATGAACGGGCATGAAAATGTTAAGCACACACTTTTGGGAAACCATCGGTCCGAGATATATGTGACGAATGAAGATACATGATATCAAATGGAAGTACCTAGGTTTGTTACCAGCTATAATGTCACTTCAATAGTAGTGAAATGTCACATCGCTCTTGAAACCGCTGCATGTCTAGAAGCATGATCAACAATCATGGATGGCATCATGGGCATGAAAGCTTCAGGCTGAATGAAGTCTGTGTGCATCGATTAAGATCTGTCCATGGAGGGGAGGTCTCACCCCACTAAGCCCCCCCAAAAATCATACCATACTCCCCTCCTCAGTATACAAGGACCCCACGAAAACGCGGGAGAGAGGCCGCTTTCGCAACCAGATTGACATTATTGACATCAGTATACTTGTTGCGCATCCTGGGGTACTGACGTCAAATTCAACTGGCAACACTATATCTACTTCGTGATGAACAAATTACTTTCTATACAGAGGACAGGGGATAAACCAAATGTGTAATTGATCTCACAGTGCTTTATCGATGATCTGGTTCTTAAGAAGAAATAACGCCGAAAGTCGAGAACAAGTCTATTGTGAATCTGTTGTCACGTACGCGCAACGCAGAGACTAATGAGAGGGACAGCTTGTGGCAATTTGAAATGCTTACCTTTCTTTCAATGTCCGACTCGCAGACCTAATCCGTTCAAATCGTCGGCTTTCCGCTGTGATCTAAGTTGCGCCATACCCAACTCTATGCCATGCGAGATTCGAGCTAATTAAATAAGGTACATTGTTTAACACGCTTTTCGTAGTTAGGCTTGTTGTACTTGCATATTATATTGCATATATACGCACCGAGACAACTGAACTTGGTCTTTAGTCGTCTGTGCAAAATGATGTCGAGCTTTATAAGTTAAGTCACAAACGAGGGTTTATAGATGAGGGGAGTAGGCGAGTAGGGGGAAGTTGATGTGGACAAGGCTTATGCACCAACCACAATATGGTCAAACCAGATGAAATATCAATTCATACTAACACAGCATTGCCGTATGCCACATACACCAAATTAACTAATTTTCAAGTGTATGAATAGAGTTTTCTTTTTTTAAATGAATTCTTGTCACTCTTTAGCTTTTTGACAAATTTTAAAATGAAAAGCTCTTAAACTCTTGCTTTCACTTTGGGATCAAATTCTTCCTCTCAAAAGTCACTGCTCTCCTTCATTGAAACATGATCTTGTGCCCTCTCTCCAAACACTTCGGGGATCTTCAGACCCTGACGTTGTCTTTCACGTTGAGTCTCCATTTCATATTCGGAATCCCACTTTCGTAAAGTCGCACTTCCCAAATGAGATCTTATGTCCGATGTCAACTAGACGAGGACCACAATTTTTAAAGTTGTCAGACATGCTGTTCTTGCCCAATAACAGTCAATGCAATGGTATCCCAGAAAAAGTGTAGAACCCTGGGACTAAATATAAATGACACTATAGTTGAAAAGGATATGATATTCGAGAAATATGATGCTCAATTTGGTGTAATTAGACTCGATGGCTGTCTAGAATCAAGTCCTGGGGAAGCACATAAATCCATTCACACTGGCGATGCCTGTTGAACATGAAACGTTCATTCTTTCTCGGAGGGATACAAATGAATACGATAGCCAAGTACCAGTACTGTTGCCAGCCGTGTGGCTTTAACATACTTCGTTCCCGGTGGACTTCCTCCAAATCACACCGAGGTGACCTCCGTTGTCGTCTCGAAGTTTAGGTGACTTTCACACTATAAGTTACACCCCCCACTTGGACTACCCATGGTGCCGCGATTCACCCACATAATTTCAGCCATGCTGCGCGGGACAAATTACAGGGTAAAGTCAAGCTTCAAATCCTCGCCTCTCAGCCATTCGATCCCCTTGGAATAGGACCGTCTGGCGTCAGCATACCGGATATGTTCCATGATCAAGAAAATCTAAGGCAGCTTTACGCCATGCTTTCGATCATGGACATTACCGATCTACATGCAATAGACACTTTATCCCTTTCCTTTTTCCGGACTTAAACACAGCCCTGTAACCTTTCAGGCTTGGTAACCTTACTCTACTTATGGTCAAATTCTATATATGAAATTTTATATTGGTGTGATCCGGTCCGCATTGCGTTGAACATGAAGGGGGCATTTCTTGAGCTTGGCAATGACGAGAACGCACTTTGGCTTTATCCATTTGCTGCAAGAGCGTTTGCTAGTAGTTGTTACGGTGCAGGTTGATGGGAGGTATCTTGCATGAGTTGAAGCCCGAACAAGTATCGAGGAAGGGAAGCGAGTATTATAGAAGGGGGGCAAAATGAATGTCAAATTATGGAAAACAACGGTTTACATCGGTGATACAGTGGCCAGAATCTTACCCAAGTAACCAAACTACACGTAACTTCATGCAGCATTTTTGTCTTTGTCTGGCAATCACAAAGCAGTAAAGTACAAGGTATCTCAGAATCCCTAGCTATTGCATCGCAGTACATTACAGCATACAGCATACAGTATGTAGTAGAGGCTTTTTTGCGATGATCCTTGAATCCTATTTCAGTCCCCAATGTGGGGAGAATTGAATCGAAAGTGTCTCCGTTCTTTCTGCCTCGTGAGTCGTGAGCGAGTTGAGAGGCAAGTTTTGGAGACTGAGGATATTATATTGTACCCACAAACTAACCCCTCAATGACCCTTTGCCACTTTCCTCGTGGAATACGATATCCTTACATTATTGAGAGGAGATCAATACGTGGATGGCATTATGCTCCGGTCACGATGAAGTAGATCACTCATTGTCAACCATGAATCATGACAGACTTCTCATTTTCTTTGTACGTGAATAGAGTTCCCTAGGCATGATTGAACATTATTCATGATTCTGGAAGCTTTTTGGCTTTTCGATCTCACTATTTAGCCTTTTCGATGCCAATGTACTGTGTCTTCCACCAACGCGGCATCCAGCAGCTACCATTTTCCTTGTTAAATATTGACACTAGATTCGAAGTTGCATTGTGAATCGTGATTCGTGATTCGTGCTCTACTCAAGTACGCGAATCCATCTTGAGCCAATGGAGGCCGTGGAATATCAACGGACAGGAGAGCTAATGTATCAATGTGATACTGACTAGCTTATAACTCTATGTTTGGGTGCCTTCAATTCGGTACCATCTGCTCCGTACATATTATATCGACAGCCAGGACCTTATTGAGAAATGCAGACATATCTACATGTAGATTGTACTTGATGAATACCAAAATGAAGCAAGAATATCTATAAAACTGTGAATAGGAACTGTCTGATAGCTACTCAAGATCCAACCATTTGGGATTCGTATGTAGTTGAACATGTTTGATCTCTCCCCCATTTCCTCCGTGTATGATATATTTATCTAAATTCGAATCCATAATTTCATCCACATTTCACACCCATCCGCCCATGATCCATCCATCCATCTTTTCAATGATATCCACAAAGAAGCAAGCATATTAGGTCTTTGCTCGTTCGGTACGACCACCTACAATTTTTGTTAGTGGGTGGAGGGGAGTAATTTAGTTCTACTCCACTGACCCTCCACCATACGCATACAAGAATTAATACACCCGGATCATACTACGGTACAGTCCTTTTTCTATGGAACTACAGAACCTGGAATATCCATTGACAATAATACAATACCATCCCATCCCATGTTATTATAGTGATTCGTTATTGCTTTGCTGGATGTCTTTCTCCTTCAAAATCCAAAGTTAAATCCAATTTTGTTTGACGAACTCAAAACCTCAGAATCTCGAGTCAGAACGAAAGACAACAAGAGAAGAAGGGAAAAGTACTTAACAGACGGACAAGGCAGGGAAAGAGAACGTGTGGATGCACTGGTCAATCAAAAAAGAAGAAAAAGAAAGAGAAAGAAAGTCTCTTTGAAGTTTGAAGAAAAGAAATCGGAACTCTTTTTCACACTTCTCTTTAGAGACTACTGTACCTCCTACTTTTTCACATTACAAATTTACCGTCATACTTTATTTTAAGACTCTTCCATATCATATCATATCATACCATACCATACCATACCATACCCACCATCAATACTTTTACATATACATATCTACATACATATCCATATTCTATTCACATCCAAGTATACTCTCGGAAACATCCATTCAACTCTTATTATTTTCAGCACGAACCAAGGCATTGGAATCTGGCGGATACCGACCTGAAAAGAAGAACAATACTCAAGTACACCCTTGAACAATTGCCTGTCATCCACCAATCTTCGGCCAAGATTTCCGAAATTTGCGACACCACTTCCATATGACTCGCTGCATTTGGGTTTAACAGGAAAAAAAAAAAGATTACGGATCCAACAGCGCATATTTGAAAACAACTCTAGATTTGTTCGACCTTCGTCCAAACGTCGCAAATTCGGAAAGTTTAATTTTGCTCAAAGGGATCGTTCGATTTAACAACCCCTCCCTCGAAGAACAGAAACACAAATATATTCAAAGAATATAGCCATAAGCTCATTTCTGCGGAAGCATTCTAGGATTGGATTCGGTTGCGGGATTACTGTTACATTGGGCGAGGACCGTCCGAGAAGGAGGTGTGTCGCTCCAACAAAATGCCTGGAACGGCACAATACCTTGAGCGTGGGGGGTATCTACAAAGATTCCGCGACTCATCTGAAGACTGGCATACAAGCGGAGACTCGCAAATAAATAATACTACATCATCAGAATCGATAGGGACACAGCACGATTATAGATTTCCTCGAAGGCCTGAAAATCAGTCTACTCAACCGACATCTGCGAATCAATTCACGAATACTTACGATAATATTAACGACCAAACAAAGAGCTCTGGCGCGAGCGCAAAAGCTCAGGAAGACAAACTGGATCACCCAGCGTCAAGCCGTGCGCGCGATGATTTGCTTGGTGAGAGTTTCTTTCCGACTTGGAAAGATGGCTCCGCCGGCGAGGAGCTCGATAACACGGATGAGATGCAAAAGAAAGATCCGTTGGCAACACAGATCTGGAAGTTATACAGTAAAACCAAAAAGACTCTGCCAAATCAGGAGCGATTGGAGAACTTGACATGGCGCATGATGGCAATGAATCTGCGAAAGCGCAAGCAGGAGGAAGAAAATGCTCGGTATGAAGTTGACAAGTCCTTTATCATTTATGAAGGGAAACTAATAGTATTTTAATAGATTATCTCAGCAAAATCAGACCTCAACTGGACCAAGTGGAATTGCTCAACTGAGAAAATCTACAGACCAAAATACTGTAGATACTTCTGATGCCATGAATTTGGACGATTATATCCTTTCCGATAGTATATCCACACCAACAGGAATCGCCACGTCGCCTTCCCCGGCACTTACGAAAAAAGAGATTGACAGATCGTCTAACTCGATAGCTTCGGCGATTCCTATCAAAATGCGGAAAGAATCGACACAGCACTTTTCGGTCCCACAATCTGTCCCAGTTCCTCACCACGCTCCTCGAAGTAACGAAGAATTTAATTACGTGCAGAGAAACGTGAGGAAAACAAGTATTGATGAGCGACGTGTAGGTTTTTCCTTTCCCGTGGTTCTAAATTTAAATCACATCTTAAGCGCCATCAAGGTTGGAGACTGACAAAAATAACAGGCCCGCAAACGACCGGCCGATTTTTCGCCGCAAGTCAACAGCATAATGATTCCAAATGACCCCGATGATCTTCAAGAATATTCTTTGAATCAATCTCACCCACCATTTAACCACGGAGTGCCAGGTGTACCATTTCAACTAGATACTTTCAACATGGACAATGACCCGATTATCACCTCAGCAGGTCCTTTCCAACAAAACTTTAACTTCTCTCCCTCTCATTCACCCCTCGTTCCCCATGGACCATTCTCCTCAATGTACAACAATGCCTCGATGCCATCTTCCTCCTTGAACTCGAACGATTATTATTCTCCTCCTGGAAGCGCTTATCCTTCCACAGTCTCCACTCCTCAGCCCATTCCAGAGGGACAGGAAATGTACTTTTCACACGGAATGAATATGCGACACCAACGCCCTCACACTTTCAATCAAGGGCCTTCAAGTCTTTCCAATTCTATGGCACCTCAATATATGTACAACGGCAATGGAGGATCTATGTTCACTGCAGTGACAACCTCCGGCCCCTCGAACAACTCCTTTGCCTCCGCCGGTGGATTTAATTTGTCACAACACATAGATCCATCTCAAGTCTTCCAACCCGATCATCCTGTGCGATCTCCTGGTGTCCAGATTGGCCACGAAAACATGTTTTCATTCGGAGCCGATTCCGATAACGAAGATGATGAAAGTCAAGCTTTTGCCGATCGAACACTCATGTTACAGCACGATTTTGCCCAGTCACCTTTGGACGACCAGAACATGGATATGCATGGAAGTGGTAGCTTGCAGTGGGATGCTAGTTTGTCAGGACAATTCAATACTCAGGCAGCACGATATCCAGGAGGTCCACCAAGAAAACAAGTCACCATTGGAGGAACAGAAATGGTATCGTCACCATTAGAGTGGGATGGATCTGGAGGTTCCCTTGGGAGACATCACGGCTCTACTCAATCCGTTTCCGATAACCGTCCAAGAAATGACAGAAGACAAAAGATTCCTCGAACTGCCTCGACACCAAATGCAGTACTTCTCGGCCAGAATAGCATGTTTGACAACTCCGGCCCTTCTGCATCAAATTCACCACCAGATACCAACAACATGTCAGGATTTTCATCAGTTGCACCCAGTAGACCAGGATCTCCTGGTGGATCTAAGCATGGTTCGACTACCAATCTAGCGGCAGCTGGTCAAGGAGATAATGGGGTACCAACAACTTGTACGAATTGTTTTACACAAACAACACCTCTCTGGAGACGAAACCCTGAAGGTCACCCACTTTGCAATGCCTGCGGTCTCTTCCTTAAGCTCCACGGTGTTGTACGCCCCTTATCCTTAAAAACTGATGTCATCAAGAAGCGAAATAGAGGATCTGGGGCTACACTTCCTATTGGTAACTCGGGTGGCGCTTCAACGAGAGCTTCTAAGAAAATAGGCACAATGAGCAGTGGACCCAACACTAGAAAGAACTCGATAGTTGCAGCAACAAGTATGGTCAGCACAGCCCCGCAAACTCAAGTAACAACACCTACGAGCAGCCATGGAAGAAATGCAAATGAGAGTGCTAGCCCCCCTTCAATTACGGGTTCATTAGGAAATGGAGGAAGCACTGCGGGCAGCACTCCAACTTCCTATCATGGTTCTGCGGGCTCTTCTTCAGGCACAATAGGTGTTAGCGGAGGTAAAGGTGTGGTTCCTATAGCAGCTGCTCCACCCAAAGCAACACCCGGCCCTGGTGCAGCATCTACTATGCCTCGATCAAATGCAGTACCTAAGCGGCAAAGAAGACATAGCAAAAGTGTCAGTGCAATTGAGAGTATGGATATTGATTCGCCTGAAGCTTCTACTGGTAGCAACGAGGCTGCAAAGTCTATTGGTATGGGATTGATGGGCACCAATGGATCCATGGGCTTAGGCAATGGATTTGGTATGCCAGCAAGACCAATGATGGGACAAGGAGGTTCTGGAATGCAAATGGGCATGGGAGGTTCACAACATGGAACGACTATGAATAGTCAAAATGGACCTAATGGCTCCGGTGCTGGTCCTCAAGAATGGGAATGGCTAACCATGAGTCTCTGATCGAGCTTCTTTGTCGTTCTCTTTACCAATGACGCCAATAGGCGTTCTTTCCTTCCTATGATCTTTTCTGGGGTTGGTGGCTACAATTGATTGTTCCTTGGAGTTACTTATACTCGGCCTTTTATGATACCAGCGAGGATTCGCGCTTATATTTTAAGATACAAATGATACGATGATGATGCTTTTTCTTTCTTAATGGATCGAATCAACGTAATGCATCTCAGGTTATATACCCCACGAAGGGGCGGGAATATTGGGAGGCTCTTTTGAAACTTGTTTTTTTCTTCTGTTTTCAGCATTTAAGAGCTTTGATATCATGTTACTTTTCCTTCTATTCTGCCGACTCATTTGATCCTCTAGCTCTTGTATCCAGATTAAGAGAAATGAGACTTTGATCGTGCGAATTTGATTTTTCTTCTTTTGCATTGTGTTTGAAAGATTTTGAGAGTTGAGAGATTATGACCATGGTATTTGTGTCTGCGCGCGAGCTATTTGCAGCAGATACGGATGATGGGTATGAACTATACTGGGTTGGTTGACGTATGGGTGGATATGATAGGGGTTGGCCTTGGCTTGGTTCGATTTTACTCTTGTTTTTGCACGTCGATTTTTGGTCTTTTTGTCGGAGCAGCGCATCAAGGGTTTGAGGGGTTCTTTAATGACATGATTTGATATCCGGATAGACGGGTTGTTATAGGGACTTCTATTTCTGGGAGATAGGGAAGAGCGTGCTGGCTGTGCTGGATGGATTCACGGGGTTGAAGGGATTGGATTGGACTGGGTCGATGGATCTGGATTCGGTTGTTGCGCTTGGATGGTTGGCTGGAATCGCAATTACGATGTGAATGGGAATGGGAATGTAGTAGAGTGCACAGAGAGACCAGAGAAGAGGAGAGAATACAGCTGAGATACTAAGATAGTGGTAGTTGGAGAATAATATGATCTTAATTCATTTGATTGATTGATTTTAACTTTGACTTTTAACCGGATTTGTGGATGGTTAATGCAAAGAATGAGAGAGAGGATTGTCAATCTTTATAAAGTTCTTGAATGTTGAATATTGATAGGTGCGTATTATTAGCAGGAAGAGATGTACATGCATCATTCATTGTATTGACAGCGAAGATATTGAAATAAGTATTGTTAGGTTCGTAGAGAAGACAAGTTACTTATTACTTATTACTCCTTGATATCAGATCCCATGATCGTACATACTATTTTTTGGAGCATAGATTACTAGGTAGATTAGATACAATCTGCGTAAAGGTTAGAGACTTGAGGGAAAATAGAGGGGGGGGGGGATTTTGCTGAATTTCCTTTCTTTTCTTTTTTTTGGGATTGTATAACTAGGTACGTGTAAGTTTTTCCGGGGAGGTTGTAACTGAGTTTTTTTGAGTTTTATTATTATTAATGATTACAGAATTGGATGTTAGGGTTGGAGGGTTAGAAGGTTCGTAAAGTTCATGATGTGGGTAGGTAAGTAGGTGGGTAGTGTTGAGGGGTTTTTTGTATTTGTATTTGTATCTCTGTGGCGTTTTTATGTTGTTTGAGATATGGTATATCATATCTTCTGAGAAATGGAAAATGAAGATTTGTTGGAGGTTTGTTTGTGTTCGAGGTGTTACTCGGAGCTAGCTTAGGTGGTTAGAACAGCCTTGAAATATTCACTTAGCTTGCTTCACTTTCTTTTCATTCTTCCCCTATCTTTTCTATACAGATGTCAGATACCAAAAAAGCTTGATTTGTATAAAACATATTCTCAGCTTGGAACCAAAATATTTCCCTATCCTATCCCTTCAAATTTGATTTACTCCTCTATGGTTGGTATATCTATGGATATCTTATCCCCCGAAATCTCCCCTCACAGATCATTACACCAATTTTCAGGATGACTGCAAACGCTTGACGACTGAAGCAACATAGATGTCAATTTTAGCCTGCACTATGCTACACCAGTGTGCTAAAAGCTTTCATTCCGTGATTCAACGTCCGTACCCAGGCTCAGAGATTCGGTACCCCTGGTTGATATCCTTCTTCCATCGCCAATGGCGCACAATGTACCTCCCATTCTCTGGCGCTTCTACAAACAGTGGCCTGATACTGACACACAAATAAGATATCCCTCAACGCCTATCGTGAAGATTCTCGTACTGATCTATCTAATAAGCAAGAGGCTTATATATCCAGTCCACATCTCCCTTCTCGTACTTATTCCTCAGTGACACCGTTAGGAAATAGCAAATACACTACCTGCAGCCCCTCCTCAAGACTTCAGGGACACGCCCAGTCTCTTGATCACAGGCCGCATATCTTCCGGATGATCTACTAATGGTAGATGCATTTTGTCCACGACGAGATGCTATCTATATCTTGGGATGATATCTACACCTTTTTTTTTTTTTTTTTTTTTGGCTGAAATCGAAACCCATAAACTTGGCGTCGTTCACTAGACAAAAGCCTAGTAGCGACAGGTGTTTTCTGCCAGTAGAAAACATACAGGCGAACATCCCGTTTCAGATGAGTGATCCCCGGCCCTGTTTTGTGGACTCGAATGATAAGTTGAATCGAGCACATTCCAAGTACGTAGGATGTGAGCCTTGTATTATGGAAATCAGAAATTAAGATACGGTATATATCTTAAACAAAGAAAAATTTATAAAACCATAATTAAGCAAATCATTTGCGAGAAGAAAAGTCGAATACTTGGCAAAAATGTCTCAAGACTCGGGTTAACAAACTCTTGTTTGAGAGTGCAAGTAGTTATAGCCGGATGGTTTGGTCTCCTCGAATCGGGCAAGATAAGCCTGAAAAGACATAAAAGAAATTTCCAATGAACAGCAAAACAATCCAAGTCTAAATGAGCGAAGGAAGATATGACAGCCGAGAAGACAAGTAGTATCAAAAATTCAACATCTGAGAAAGGTTTGAACAGCGCAATCGGATGGATGCTAAACACCTTTCATCTTGTAGGTTTTGGAGTGATCACCAGTCATAGAAGCGTCCGGTAGAGGAAAAGAAGAGAGGCTACAATCATGTGTCATAATCTCCTAGAAAATCTCAGTACAGTTTAGAGCGTCTGTTCTATACACTCTGAGAGCGAAGATGAACTAGCAACTTGTATAAATACGAATGAAAGAGAACACGAAGGAAAACAGACGCCTTTAAAGCTCGCTTCCTCGATAATTTGGCATTATACAATAGTGATCAAGGATCCAAATGGCACGTTTACTATGACCTTGATTTCGCCAAGTGCCAAAGAAAGATGTTGTGCATATAGGATGGAAAACAAGAAATCATGTAAGGAACACTGAAAAGAGATCTGAGACCAAGATTCAAGGCGACAGTCAAGCAAAGTAAGCGATCTTTTGACATCTTGTTATCTTTCACAAGTGATTTCAGTTGAGACGTAACTGACGCGACATGATTATTTCAGTGCAAAGGTTCATTCAACACGTGATATGGCCATTACATTTGTATCATATATGGGTG
Source organism: Botrytis paeoniae (assembly GCA_004786145.1). NCBI lineage: Eukaryota > Fungi > Ascomycota > Leotiomycetes > Helotiales > Sclerotiniaceae > Botrytis > Botrytis paeoniae. The sequence goes on from PQXI01000103.1 coordinate 113,606, forward strand.
GCGGGTGTTCAGAACACAGAAAGAGAAATGTGATGAAGACGTTGCAACTTGTTGATTGTCGTCAGATCCCTATGAAATCTACGGAACCGAGATTCGTAGCCAGATTCTCTAGTACCCCTGGCCAATGGCCAGCCCATAGCCATTTCTCAAGACCTCGGCCGATGCCCCGCACGAATGGGCCACCCAGTTCGCCTTCAGCATTTTGCAGCGTAAGAAAACATCGTAATATCACGTCACATCTGCAGAAACCAATGAACAAGTATTGAGACGGAGAAAGATCAAGATAACATTGATCTCAATTCAGCAGCAAACCACTTCCTCAAATGTACATATACGCCCATTAAAGAAGATTGCTTTCCCTTCAACCAATGGATTCCCGTCCGAACTTGAAGTAGATATTCTCTAGTTCCTGAATCGTAATCGTGAACCCATCGTGGTGAAATTCTTGTGTATAGTAACAAGCAACGCCCCTCTTGTTCCCCATCCATCAATTTTTGGTTATTTAAGCTCCTGGGTTGGGGTTCATCTATTTCCTGGATTAGCAAACCATCTTGAATTCGATAATGTTTATGGTGTTGTCGAACCTTTCTCTTGCCACCAGTCAAAGTAACGTTGACGAAACGACGAACGAACTTCTCTCTCTTGGCAGCACGTCCCTTGGGGCGCTTCTTCTTCTCTTGTGGCTCAACCTATTTGTAACATCGTATTAGCATGATTTGATTCGTCAAGATCATGTAGCCTGTCAAAGTATCCCATTCCCATTTCCATTCTCCCATGTTGCTGCCTAAATGACCCTCAAGATCTTGTTCGCCACTCCAACCCGCCCATTTCGGTGTCCATGACTTCCATCGAGAATTATATCAGAAGAATCGTACCTTTGGTGTTTGAGACTTGACCTTTCCGGCACGAGCGAGGGATCCGTGAACCTTTCCCATGATTGCGGTTTATCGGGATATTGTCGATTGATATTTCCGATAACTGTAAAAGTGGCAAATGTAAGCGGTGATGTTCTTCCCCTTGATATGCAAATAGATCGGTTTCGCAGAGATGAGGAAATCAGTTTGAGAATCTGCGAGCGATTCTAGAGATGGCAGGAACCGTAGATTTGATGAAATAATATGGGTATACGTACGCGGTTGCTGAGTTGTTGGGTTGTCGATGGATTCGTGAGATGCGTCAGTATACTCTTTCTTTGCTGCTTACTCTAGCGCCATCGCTTGGTATTTCGCACTAAAAATACTAGGGCTTCGAAATTGGGCAGCCCTTTATCTCAAATCACGTGATATTTATATACTGGAGCGAGCCATCTTCTCTTCTCGTTCTCCATTTCTTACGCAGAAGAACACCAAAATACAACATGAACATGCTCAATCAGCATATCAATTTATTTTCTCCATTAATCAATACATAAGCTTATGGAATTATCCTCACACTGTACCGTGCTGTACTCATCTCAAAACTTTGAAGATTTTATTCTTTACTTCCAGTCTCTAAAGGTACAATTTCAAATTGATAACGAGCTGTGTCAAGATATTCAATCACATGAACGCCAAGAGATCTTATCGTTATCAGATCCATTGTTATCACCGTAACCCCTTCCGAGTTCCGGATTGTTATCCGAGTCTTGTTCACGAGTACCATCACATCTCATCAGCGGTAAGGTTATAAACCATCTTATTATGTAACTATTACATAGTGAATGTCAATTTTCTATTGAATATTTATCATATAAATATATCTTCATTTGACCTCCATTACCTCTAGTAAACATTTATTCTGCTTCCTCAAGCTCTTTCGCAATGTACCTCTCAAAAGCTCCATTGGGAGCCTTGCTCTTGAGCACTCTCCTTCAACTTACAAGCAGTTCATCCATACCAATCGCCATTTCTTCTCCAGAGAACGTTATCAATAATCCATCCTTTGCCGAATTTACAAATCGCATACCTACATCCCGCGAAAGCGCCATTCTCGCCCGTCGCATTCTCCATCTTACGCCTCTCGGAACCCTCTCGACCATCTTTCCTAACTCATCATCAACTTCCGAGAACCGACCCTCCAATCTCCAGAATATCCCCATCGGTCTCATGGACTACATAGCTGATTGTGAACCGACGACTAACAATCCTACCATCCTCGCTCTCAACATAGCAACCACCTTCAAAAACGCAGTCTCAAACCCAAATATCTCTCTCTCCCTATCTTGGACCCCCCCTTACCCTCCTAAATCCCGCATATCCTCTAAGCCAGACCCATTCGCATTTTCGGCGGCAAATCAACCGCGGTTCAGCATCCTAGGATACCTCGAACCCATCACTACTTCGCCTGCAGAAGAACAAGAATTAAGACAATGTTTTGTCGATACTCACCCCGATGCTAAATATTGGTTACCAGGTAACCATATTCATCATAGTGAGTGGGTTCGCTTGGTTGTGCAGGAAGTCTACTGGATAGGAGGATTTGGGGATCGCGCGTATATTGGTTGGATACCTATTGAGGAGTGGAGGTCTGTTGAAAGAGAAGAGTGGGAGAAAGTGAGATTGGTAGGAGAAAAGAAAGGATGGAAGGAATGGGCGGTTGAGGGATTAGGATTGGGAGGTTCTTGGGAGTTGTGATGCTAGGATATTGCTATGAGACCGATTGATCATAAGTGTGAATATGTATATTAGTAACTTTGGTAGTTGTTTATACCTTGCTCAATGTATCTTCCCTCAAATTTTAATCTTCCATGTCCTTGTTAAAAAGATAAATGAGTAATCCATCTATGATGCAATTTCTACAAGACGGGACCGAAGGGTTTAATATCAAGTTAGTTAAAATGTCTAGCTGAAAGTAGATCAATAAATGACACACATTTTTGACATGAAGAAAATAATCACAACTAGCTCAAAATACTTACGTATTATCCTTATTAACCAAAGCTCTATATCTCTATCATACAATAATCAAACTGAAATTCTACCATGTACACCCTTCCTGATGCATTGCTGTAAACCGCCACAAACAAGGTTCCCAAACACGAAGCCTAGCGCCGGCGTAAACACTTCTACACTACCCATCATGCCAAAGCTTGGCTAGAAAACTCTTTACCCGCAAGAAAATGCGGCAAAATAAACCCCAAAAATGCAGCAACCGGAATTCCTGTCAGCCGATTCACCAAGAGAACAACCTGCGTGAAACATTGCGCCAACGATGCAAGATTACCTCTTCACTCTCTTAGAAGATCCATCACTAGCAGAATCAACCAAAACCCTCTTACTCGAACTAGCCACAGAAGAATTACTCTCCGGGCCCTCACTCGAATCATCCCGGTCTCCCTCAAGCTCAGCCTCGAACAACGAATCTAAGCTCGACAGCGCACTAGAATCTGAATTCGATCTTGCCCTCCTTATACCCCTCTCTGTAGGGATACCAGTCCCATTCTTTTCCCGATGCGATTGTAATCTAAGTGCGAAATTGTTTAGGGGATTGGGATTTCGATGAACATGTTCAGAAATGAATTCCCAAGCAGTGGCCCAGCATTGAGCGTTGACTCGTAGATCTTTATGTTTCAATCGTAGAAAGCGACGTAGGGATTTGATGTCTGAAAGAAGAACGTCGTCTGATCGCCTGTCTTTATGGTATGATATTAGAATACCCGTGGCTACTAACTCTAGTGGTGAAAAAGTGCGGACGTGCTTCACATCCGCCTCCTTTAGAAACTCAGGAGCGGGATCAAATACTGAGTTCTTTTGGAGTTCATATTGGCCGTCGGGTAACTTCGTAGATGATAACTTGATCAGTGATTCAAACCTGTCGAAAACGTCCTTGAAAGCGAGCTTGAGACCCATAGATATTGGTTCTGGATCTTCTAGGACACGCATAAGTGCTTGAGGACTGGCTTGGAGTGAGGGCACAGTTTTTTTCCTTCGACCGTTAGTTGATCCAGAAAGAACTTCTTGAATCATAGTAAATATTGTGAGAATAAGACGAAAGCCTGATGCACGACTTTGCTTCGATACTAATCACCCATTAGCCATGTTTTCGCGTAAACCGCAGGAGACTTACAGTTGATCACCATAGCATAATCATCCTCATATATGCGGGTGAATCTAGCCCACTCAGTGGACATTGCTCTCATTTTCTCGGCTGGCGATAAGGCAATTCCCCGCTGGACAAGTTGGAACATAGTTTCCTCAGCCTCTTGTGTCAGATGGTCGTACTCATAGCAGCAGAAGACCTTGTCGTCGAAAAACTTCTTCAACCCATCTGGACAAATGTTTCTGTTGCTAGTCGGTGTCAATACACCGTTGATAGTTGGATGACAATAGTACCATTTTTTCGGCGGGTGTGAATTGTCCAAAAAGCCGATCTCCCCGCTCATAAACTTAAAAAGCGAGGTCAAGCGTTGCTTTCCATCAACACAGATCCGCATGTGCTTCACCTCTTTCCGGCCATCTTTTAATTTGTTGATTACTGATTGGACATTAAGAACGATTGGTGGAATGAAATATCCCATCAACACTGAAGTAATAAGAGTAGAAGCACGTCCTTCGTCCCATACACTAGCTCTCTGATAGTTTGGATCTAATACTAGATTCCCCTTGACAATAGTATTATAGAGCATTCTTAAAGACCTTTTGACGATCATTGGTGCAGGAAGTTGTCGGATCTTAAACCCTTATATGTCTCCATTAGCAGGCATCAACATAGTATTTCACTTGTCAACTTACCGGGACAAACAAAGTGTTCAATACCATTAATGAACACCAAACCTTCAAAATTTCCATCCACATATTCAGACTCTTCGTCTTCAACATCTACGTCATCGAAAATACTATCTTCTGCGATATCCGGTAAATCCAGTTGCAGAGTTTCATCTCCAGAATCTTCATTCTTTATTAGCCTTTCATCGACAGGCGAGCCTGGCTTGATTTCCACTCTTGTCATAATGAAAGACAGTATTTTCTTGGATACGTATTGAGAAGTGCTCACTGTGTCGCAGTTTCTTTTTGTGCAGATATTCGAAATCAAATCTGACATTCACATTCAGGGTAAAAAATTGAGTGGAAGGTATATGACTGTAGCAACCAGCTTAGAAGAGTCATGTGACGTCTTCGGAAAGAAGAGAGAGTGGCGTGATGCTTAAGATGATTATTAAATTAACCTACAATAGTTGGTCAGTAACACAATGCCATCGCGTGAAAATGGGTGGAATAATGAGCCTACGAGAGCCCGGAGATCTGCTGCACTTGCATTTGCGTCGTGCCAACAGAAAATAACAGTTCGAATACACCAGAAAGGTAATAAGAAGATGTTTGAAGTACCCATGAAGCTAATTGAACAGCTTTAAATTCCGTTTCAAACCACTGGGCAAGATGATATTCAAAGCCAGCTGTGGCAGCCTTGCAATGCTACACGTTTACCGCTTGGTATAGTTTCTGCATGATAGGACACACAAGAAATCCGAATGGAGGTACACATGGGCAAAGGAAGTCATAAAGATTGGCCAACTCACAAATTATTCTATAGCTGGCAATGATGCTTTCTGAAAGGTAATGTTTAGATATTGATTGCCATTTCACCGTTACCTAGTGAAGCGCGTGTTTGTTGGACATGACGAGAGCATTGGGTGGGTTGGTGGGTCTTGATGGTCTCAGAGCGTTTCCGGAAGGTGGGGTGCATTTAGTCTAACTTTCTTTGTGTTAGTGTTGAAGCTGTCTGTCTGGATCTTTTAAGTATTCAAACATCTCAGAACCTTTTTTGGAACCTCTCATCATTATCGAATATTCCAGATGATTCGTCAATTCGCATGGACTCAATGTTTCAAATAGATTTGGAGAGATCACAAACGAAATCGATATATCAAGGGATTCTAAACATCGAAATATCATATCTTCATTTTCATGTACATTCTTTGACATCATTCTGAGATTTGCAAGAATTTCTGCAATTGCTGAAGTCTATATAGTTCTTTCGTCCCTAAAGCTTCTTTTCGTACAATCAAACTGTAGAAGAATGATGTTGCTTCTATTGAAGGGCAATTTTGATGGTACTTCCGAGAGTCATATGCCACCTGTTTTGAGTTTGGCGAATCACCTGGGTACATATACAACAGAAATAAGTGATACGCCAGAACCAGAATGGGAAATGAAGAAAAGAGAGATTGGATGAAATGAATTGGACAGCATTGTATACAATATCCTAGTAAAACACCTTGAACTCCACCTTGAAGTCCTTTTATTGGGTATCATCAACGCCACTATAATCATTCATACCATCCCGTAGAACTTTGGTGAGAACTGCTGCAGCTCTGCCAGCTTCACCTGCTTCCCTCTTAGCATGCTCTACTCCTATAAGCAAATCTGCCTCAAATCTTTTGTGGAAAACCCTTTGACGATCTTCCCTATCAATATACATTTCTCCTTCTTCATCTCTCGATGACCCAAATAGATTGAGATGCGCATATGCGTTCGCTCTAGAAGGTATCATATGTCGCTCGACATCGAAAAGCGGAAAATTATTCCCATTCGTAGTACGCTGCGCAACCATTTCCGGTTCCACAAGGCCAGCCTTGAGAAATTGGGAAAGCACCATCAATTGTCTTGGAAGAGTTTTCCCTGACTTCTCAAAACTAGCCCTACTTATTCCAAAACTAACTCTACTTGCAGATGACCATTTTGATGTCGCGCTACTTGTAGTCCAGCCTATCATTGACATGAAACTTTTCAATGTTTTCACCCACCCACCCGGACATGAAACTACATCTTCTCCTGCAACTTGAAGAAGCCATTCTAATACGGCCAAAGCATCTACTCGGATTTCGGTGGCCAAATGTGTCATACCAGCTCTGGTGTATAGTAAGGCGGATTCTGCTCGGTCACCGATATCTGCAGGTGGTAAAAGTCGAAGGAATTTGAGGAGCTGTGTTCGCACAGAGGCATTTCCATCAAGGATTAAAGGTAGGAGTTTCGGGAGGATAACAGCAGTTGGGAGGGGTATTGATTCGTTTACGGGTTGAGAAGAGAGTTGAGTTGTAAGATATGAGAGGGCATCCTTTCGTTGAGTGTCTGATTTCGAGGTCGATGCCAATGAGAGATAATGAGTGAACTGTACAACATTCGAAGGTGCAGCAGTTGTAAGAGATTGTTGATTTACAACAATTGATTTGGACTTGAAACTGGTGTCTGTAAAGTTGTCGGCTTTTGCTTTAGTCTTGCCAACTCGAAGTTTTACTTTCTAGGAACATTGAGTCAACTGTGTAAACAGAAATAGGAGACAATATTCTTACTTGAAAGTCCTTCTTCTTTTCCCTCTTTTTTCTCGCACTTGAACCCATTGCGAATAATTACTATTATGAAAAATGATGCTTTCGAAATAATTTGGAAACTGCAAAATAAAAAAGTTCCCAACTAAGGTCCCGGAATAACTGGTTACGCCGCACTCCGATGCTACCCCTGCACATGGGTATCATTAATTGTTTACAGCACCCATTTGTTTTCACAACTCACTGATTGTACTACATTAGCAAATATGCCTCAAATGACCGACCAGCTTACTGTACGTTATATTGAACTCTATTTTTCGCAAGCATTTACTAACAGTAATTGAAGGGCAGCGGCGCAGAAGCTTTGGCAGAGACTCTAGCACGACTCTCTAAGAAACCCGGGGTAGAGGCGACACTGGTGCTTGAAACCTCTAGTGGTACCATCATTCAGAACTCGGGATCGTTTTCAGCCTTCCGTTCAGCCTCTCGATCAAACAATACTAGTGTTGCGACCGAAGATTCGAGTACAGCAGCCAGCACGGAGAGCCAAGGTATCGAAGAATTAGCTTCTATGGTATGGAGTTTTGTAAAATCCGCTGGGGGACTTGTGCAGGGACTAGATATTGAGGTTTGTCGAAATCGAACTGTGATGTGGGAATGCTAACCTGACACAATATTAGGATGAGGTTAAACTCCTGCGTCTACGAACGAAGAAACATGAGCTTGTGATTGTTCCGGATCCAAAGTACATACTCGTTGTTGTGCACGAAACACCCCCAGCTTAAGGAAGAAGCGCAGGAAAATTTTAGTTTACGCATATTGATGGAACGGCGTTCAATACCCAAGGAGCATTTTACGGCGTTATAGTTTACATGAGAGGATATCTTAATGACATAAACCATGCAAATTTGTTCGTTTCTAATGTGTGGTCTATTCCGTGCGTACCCCTGGACGTCGATGTGGATTTCAGAATGACACGCGAACCATTATCGAAGGACTAAATGACTGGAGAATACAGAGTCACCGACTCAAGATGTACCCCTTGAAGTCAGGAGCGATCTTGTGGTATTTCGCATGAATATATAAAACTTCTTGAGGCCGCGAGTTCTCATATTAGATCTCGGATATGAAGTATAGTTCTCAACTTAAGCATCAAGCAGTCTACAGGATATCATACAAAACTTGTTGTTTGATTTGACCTTGGAGACCGGCGACTATTGTTAGAAGTCTCAAGAATCTTCAATATAATGCTTGATCTGGACTTGAAAATAAGATACTTATCCTTGAAATCAGACTGCTTCACGATTGTACGAAGAAGCTTTTTTTTTATGTTTCAAGACTTGCTATTTTGTCGTTCTCAAATTCTCATCTGTCAACTTTGATTTTGTTTCCATCGAAGATTGAGTGTTGGAGACCTCAGCTAAAAGTGACGACCAGTTGTTTCTGAAAGGAAAGTACTTCCTTTCTAGTCAAAGATCGATCATCCAGCTTCGATTTCGCGAAGTCGTCTTCGAGAAGCTTATCTTTACCGGAATTAACCCAACCATTAATAATGTTCCGATATTTGACATGAAGTCGTACGGATTAATGCACAATATCTTATCCCGGGGTGATGATGGTGCTTTGGTATATCTTGCGTGCTCACTAGCCGCATGAACGCAATTGGTCGATCCCACCCAGTTTGTGTATCACGAAGAATAAAAATTATCAACGACCAATGATCACTCAAGAGTGAGCCATATATCACGGTATTCACTTATCTAAATTTGCATGGTAGGTTATGGTGGCCATTGCGATTGATGATAACATGTGCGTCAATTTTCACACCACCCATGCTTGCGGAGACTAGATCTGGCCCGCATATATCTGACAATGGTATTTATATATACTATACATCCAAGTCTATCCCACACTTTACAGGTGACTGCTAAGTAATTCCAACTTTCATCATGGCTGTACAACTTCTTACCCAAGCCGACGGCTACGGCATCATTGTGGGATTATCAATCCTCTTCTGTCTCATCATCCTCGCAGCCGTTCGCATCCAAAAAAGATATCTCTCAGAAGATAGCGATCAATCCGAAATGTTCATGGTAGCAAATCGTTCTGTCGGCACCGGACTCACTGCATCCGCCGTATTCTCAAGCTGGTAATTACTTACATACATACTTCACCCCGCCTTGACCCCAAGAGAATCCGATATTAACCAAACTCCATACATCTAGGATGTGGATCAACGAGAGTGTTTTCTCAGCCGCCTACACGTACAAATGGGGAATCGCCCTTCCCATCTGGTGGGCCAGCGGTCTCTCCTTCCAAATCGCACTCATGGCTGTGCTGGGTATTGTAGCGAAACTGAGGGTTCCGTATGCGCATACTTCGCTTGAGTTTATTCGGATGAGATATGGAAATTATGCGCATTGGATTTTTATTGTGCTGAATCTTATTAATAATATTTTTGGCTGTGGGAGTATGATTCTGGCGGGTGCGCAGTTGGTTACGGGCATGACGGGGATGCATGTTGTCGCGGCTTGTGTGTTGATTCCGGCTGGTGGTGAGTAATGTTGATGGAATTTATGAGGGGAATGGGAATGTGAAAAATCGATGCTAACCCTTTTGTTTTACAGTCGTCATTTATACGGCTGTGGGAGGGTTGAAAGCGACGTTCTTGACAGACTTTTTACATACTACTGTTGCTCTGATACTCTTGATCTACTTCTCGCTTGCAGTTCTGAGCAATGAGCATATTGGGGGTGTGTCAGGTCTCTATGAAAAAGTCAAGGCCACGGATGACTATATCCCCGGAAACTATGAAGGTTCACTCCTGACAATGAAATCCAAGAGCGGTAAGTTAAATCTGTAGACTTGCGGTGCCTCTCTCGTTTAAAGGCCTATTCTAATCACCTCAAAAGCTGTCTTATTTGGTCTCGTCTTAAAATTCGGCAATCTTGCGCTTGTCCTCATGGACACCGCATTCTGGCAAAAATCCTTCGCATCCGAGGTCCACTCGACAGTCCCAGCATACGATCTCGTCTCAATCGTCATTATCGCAATCCCATGGTGCACCGGAACAATTATTGGACTCAGTGCCCGCGCAATCGAAAAAACTCCCATCTGGTTCGACTATCCCAACACTCTCACCACCACCCAAGTAAACTCCGGAATGGTAATGCCATACGTCCTTCGCTCTCTATTAGGTAAAGGCGCAACCACAGGTCTACTAGTCCTTGTATTCATGGCAATTACAAGTACAGTTTCTTCATCCATGATCGCAGTTAGCAGTATTATCTCTCTCGATTTCTTCCGCACCTATATCAATCCCGCGGCCTCAGATCGCAAAACCCTTAAAGTCAGTCATTGGGGTGTCGTATTCCATGGATGTTTTATGGCTGGTTTTGCTATCATGCTCGGATATGCAGGAGCGACAAATAACTGGTCAACGTATTTCCGTCCCGTCATCGCTTGTCCGGGTATCCTTCCCATGATTTTCACGCTTCTCTGGTCGCGACAAACAAAGCTAGCAGCTATACTAGCACCGATTTTGGGTTTGATGTCGGGGGTAGCTACTTGGCTCAGTCTCTCCTGGTATTGGTCTGGCACCTTGAATATCCAAACGACGCAGGTGCAGATCCCAGGGTTGTATGGAGCTATCGTTTCATTTTTCTCACCGGGTATATACTCAATTGTGATTTCGTTGATTTGGCCAAGCAAATTCGATTGGCGCGAATTCTTAAGAATTGGACTCATCGAGGATAAAAGCCAAGCGAACAGCTCATTGACATCTACACCCCCCAGTATTGAAGCTGTTAACCAAGTCACTCATGCGGGAGATGAATCGAAGAAAGAATCCTACACCACCAGCGGAGATGAGGCCGGTCCTCCCTCTCCTCCTTCTATAATACCAAACTCTCAACTCCCCCTCGATGATGTGGTTCACCCGTTCGGAGACGAAGTAATAAAACACATTAACAAGTGGCTGAAAATCGCTAGTGTATTCTTTGTGGTTAATGTGTTGGTTACAATTGTTTTGTGGCCGATACCACTCTACCGCGATTGGATCTTTACGAAGAGTTTCTTTAGCGGATGGATTGTGATGGCGATCGTGTGGCATTTCTTTGCTATCTTGGCGGTGGTTGTTTATCCAGTCTGGGATGGGAGGATTGAGATTGTGAGGGTGGCAAAGGGGATGAAGGGTGAGTGGAAAAGATAGAAATAGAGAAGGAGAGATGCGTGGATGGGGATGGTTGATACCTGGGTCTTGGATAATAGATACGTGATTTTTGTTATTATGGATTGGACAACACGTAGAATCTAATTTTGAACTGTTTCAATTGAATACTACACAATATGTTTCTAAGCACTCGCAACTTTCACTTCTGCAGTCATTAAAACTTGTGTTAACGTTAGACTTCAGCCCGGATACTACGAGAGTGTCGTCTGATGATTCAAAAGAGCGTCAAGAAATAAGTGATCGGAACCCGAATATTGAGAAATTGCCATGCGAAGGTATTGTTAGTCTTGATCCAATGTTTATCTCCAAGATACTATTCTCTAGTATTCGTCGAGTAGAAACAGGACAGTAGTGATTACTAGAAGGATATCTATATCTTCAAGGCATTATTCTCGAGTGCTCGTCCGAAGTTAAAGACAGTACTGTTAGGAATACATGGAGCTTGATCTCCCATCAAGTACATGTAGAAGAACGGTAACAGAGTTAGGTATTTGTTCAACGACTTTCAAAGGAAGAATGAGATCCAATCATGAAGTATGGGTCATAAATGTGGGATGAGATGAACATACCGTATGTACCCATTAAAGGATAGCACTTACTGAATGTACCTAGGTAGATACTTAACTAGATCTGAATATACTTATATTCAGTATATACTTGACAGATGTCGATTGAACATAAAAAAGTAATGTCAAAAGCGCTCAATCAGAGATGCTAATCAGGACAACACCATAAAGTGAGAGACAACATGACACCGCCAAGTTGCATGTCGGTCAGTCTTCAAGACAGCTCCATGGGAACGTTTCAATCTAATAGGACTTATAACTGTACTCTCCACTCCCCCGCTGGAAGAGCGGTTCCATTTGTAGACGTACGTGTCTTGGAACATTTAGTTGGGTCATTTGCACGTAGCGCGGGATTTCCACGACTCTACGAGTCTTGGGTAACACAGCTCCTTTGAATCCTTTGCAATGGATGGAGTGACTGAGATTAACAATGTACCGCCTCATAAGCTCATATAAATCCGAGGTTTTGACACTGCGTACAAGTATTCCCTAACCTCTAGAAAGTATTGTAGTACATGTTGTTGTGTTAGCAATATCAAAATGGAACCGAGGATTTGCCAGAATACATGCAAAAGACGGAAATTGATCATAGCTCCAAAACAATGCACCCTGAGTTACTGAGCCACCCACGAACTACATACTCACAACTCTTGAAACCTTCAGGGTCTATTCATTGAATTTATATTGAATCATCAGACATTGCCATCAGATTCGACTTTAGTCTGACGGGATGAATATGAATTCTGCGGAACAACGTCAGCTTTTATCCCGAACTATGGGTACTAGCCAACTGGAATCTAGAAGGACTGCTCCGTCAATTAAAAGGAGGTTGGTTGATGGTGCAGCTAGTGGGCTTCTGCAGACGACTGCTAGAAATCAAAGTCAGCTGAACATTACTCAACAAAAACATAGAAGAAAAGAGAAGGAAGTCCGCGGATGGGAAGAAGTGAAGCGAAAATGAGAGATTGGGAAGTTGACGATGGTCATGTCATGGCTATCAAAAATGTCTTGATTGAGGCTACGGTACTTCCATACGCCACACGAACGATACGGAGTAACAATTATATGTTCGTAAGGCCTCCCTTCCAATCAAATGAAACATCGCATTGTATTTTCCGATAACCTGGAGTATAAACAATAACAAACAACAAACGCGAGAAATGATCGAATAAGCTTATCGGAAATGAAGCTCGTACGACTATTCCCAAAGTTCCAAGATATCTAAAACATTTCTGGAATAATGGCCGAGACCAACAAGAGAGGATGATAGACCGTTGTTGGTGTTGTCCTCGTCGTTCATTGGAAAAGCAGGGAAGATAAATAAAGATGCAAAGATCCATGGTAACTATCAAATTAGTATACCTGTAAGTCCTGGTGGTCCCTACCTATTCCCTACCCAGTCGAGCCAGTAATAAAGTTCAAGGTATGGATGGATGTTCAAGGTAAGCATTCTCATACCTCAACCCCACCTTCCTTCTTTCTCACGACCCTTTCTTTTCCTTTCTTTTCCTACACGTCACTCAAATCAGTCACTCCCTCGTCCATTCATTCGCTTGTTCATTCACTCATTTACTTATTCATCAGTCACTCCCTTCACCGACGACAGAAAGCAATACCTACATATCAGTGCAATCTATAGTCACGGAGGACCGTATCGCACTGGGCATATGTCGTATTATTATGCAATTGTCACCGACTGCATACACAGAGCCGTGAATCCTTGCTTGAAGTTGCTTAACCACGCATTTTATCATCCACTGCCTTGGAACCAACAAGAAAGAGGGATGTGATTGATGATTGATTGATTGATTGATTGATTGATAGCTGCTTACCTTACATTCCTTTACCTACTAGGTACTCACATACTTATATGCTGCACCACCACAACAAATCTGCAACTCTCATTGCAGGATTGTGGGATTCGGAAATCTTTCCGAAATATTAATACTTCTTGTATATGCCATTTTGCTCGTACAAGTACTTTCATTGCACTTGTTTGGTCACCTTATTCTTACTTCAACGTTCTTCTTATGCAGCTCCCCGCATACCAGGTTGTCAACATAACTGGCTCCTCATTTATATCCATTTCTATTGCTCCTTACATTTATTTTCTGCTATACCTAATCGCGTTTCCTGCATGCTGATCGATCTGATGACCATTAATAAATTACTACGCAATAGCTTTTCTTTTCACTTCCAAGATGCCTTCGATATCTTCTCTTCTGAAGCATAGAAGTGAAAGTCAAAATGAGAATCGCATGAGCTTGAGTTTGAGCGTGACTCCAGAGAAGCTACAAAGAAAATCAAAGCGCAACTTCTTTCGAAACCTTTTCAAAATCTCTAGCTTCTCTTCCAAAGACAAGCCGGGGAAGGAGCAGTCCGTGGTAACTTACTTTTCTATTGAATCACCGGTGATTTTTTTGTAATACCTTTGGAATGACGCTGATATTACTCTTCGTTACCAGACAATCCCAATACAAACTCCCACAACCAACCCCTCAAGTCCCATGTCGAATCACAATAAACCTCTTCCGCCGCCACCACCTTCAATCAAGGAGTCTGCGTCTTCGGAAGCGATATCTTCTAGGCCTTACAAGAAACTAGATAGAATAATCTCGCCTCTTACGGATCAACAGCTTCGCGAACTATTTTCTGGAGCCCCTCAGTTCTATGCACGTTCCGAAGGTCATCATACGGGCGCACCGTATCCTAAGATAGCTTTCCCTTGGGATTCAAGTTTGCAGATACGAGATCTGTCCGATCATGTGCAAATACAAGACGAGGCATGGGGCTGTATCACAGCGTGGCCGCATATCACGAGAGAAGCTCCAATAAGTCTGGAAGGTGCGAAGGTTACTGAGAAACGCCGTGCTCATTTTATGCCACGATGTCGCGAACGACCGAACATGCTCAGTATGCAGGGTATTGAAAAGGGAACTGTGGGGTACCAAGCGGCTTTGGAGTTAGGTGTAGCCGATGCGTTAAAAGAACCTGAGGAGATACAGTCTGATTCCGGGCTCTATTCACTCTTCTATAGGCGAAGGGGATTCGCAAATGGCAAGGATGGAATAAGACCTCTCGATGAGTCCGCTGTTTACGAACATCTCATGGATATTGGTGTTTCTTACCACGAGGATCAAATGCATAGCCGCTCTACTGTCGAGTTGTATTCCGAGTTATTCACACAGATTCTGTTTCCACCTTCTAGAGTTACCGATACAGATGATCCTTATAGTCTGCAGGTCCAAATCGAGGTACTTGTAAAGGTCTTAGCTGAACCTAATATTTGGGTTGATTTTAGCTTTGTTGAGTGGAGAATTCGTCTTGGACAGATACTATGGGGTCAGCAACTCGAAAGTGATCTAGGAGATGGCATCTCTAACAATAGCGAATTCACGAATGAATCTGAGGATCCGAAATATTGGCTGTTGTTGCAAATACTACTTTCGTGTGAGTTGTTAGTGCGACTTGATACAGTGTCTCAGAATATCGATAATGGTCTAGAGCCCGCTAAACCTGCTGATGTTAAAAAGCTCGAAAAAAGTATGACGCCCAGTGTTAAGTGGTCACTTATCTTAGCTCGATCCTGGCTCGAAAACATCCGCATTGAACAAAGTGTTTCCGAAATCATTCCGGAAAGGAAAGCTTCTGGGTGGTTGGCATCGTTGACTGGAGCATCAGCCTCTGTCGAGAATAGTGCACCACCCGAAAGTGTCCAAACATATACATTTCGTGGGAGGAATGAGACTCGACAATTAGCTGGACTATTACACTTCGCTCAAAAATTAAAATGGCCTCATTTGGATAAATTAAACGCAAAGGTCTCGTCAAATGATATATACATCTCCGATAGTACTCAAAATACTCCATCTACTGGAACACCGATGTCGGTTTCAACACAAAAAACTTCCTATTTCATGAACCAACGGCCTATCCCACGACGAGGCCTATCAAGATCAACACAGAGAATGTCTGCTCTGATAAATTCCTCTGGATGGCTGTCAAATTCTTACATTAGTGGCCTGATGCTCCCTGGTGAGGGTCTAAGCCATTTTCTAATCTCAACATTATTAGAAAACGATGATGCTGCAGTCGAGAAATTGGGAGACGAGGCCAATCTGTATGGTGGGTTTGTATTCGGCCAAAGAAGCTTTTGGAGCACAGCTTGTATAATTGGTCGAGTTTTAGCTGCTGGTAAAAACTCGTCTGAATGTATGGGATGGATATCATCGGATATCAAACCTAGAGGAATTTCTGGTGAGGCTTGGGTTAATATAGATGTTGATACAGCGTCACTAGAAGGCAAGTCTTTGCTTTATCATGTATTGAATCAACAGATGTGCTGACCGATGAAGCGATAGATGCTACCACAGACACCCCTAGAATCCTTCAAAAAGCTGTCATTGAAAGGGATGGAAGTGTTATTGGTGGGGCAGATCCTTCATCAATACTTCCGGGTGATTTCGTCGCAGTTTACGATTCCCCGACATTGAACCCTCCATCAATAACTTTTGAGTCATTAGATCTTTTCGCTGTTGATTCAGATGAGACAACTCCTACTGAAGAAGAGCCAACCCCACAGACAGAAATAACAACAGCGCCAAGTATCAAAACATATTCTGCAATGATGAGATTCCTATTAAGCCTCGATGGAGACGATAAGAAGGAAATCAATGTTGCTCTGACCCATGATGTTCATTTCGTTACCGCTCATCCATGTGTAAAATCTCATAGTATCGAAGTCTTGAAGTCACCTACAAGTCCATTATTCCAACAAAACGGTGATGAAAGCGATCAACTTCCTAATCCGAATATGGGTATGTATTACATATTTCTCTATTTTTGTACAGGAATACTAACGAAAAATAGGTCACCCCCTTCACAAAGCTTTCACATACGCAATCATACCTCTCCAACACATACTCACATCTCCAGCATCGAAATCTCTTTCCTCTCTACTCATCTCACCACCGAGATCACCAGTTGAAGGAGCTTATTCGGCAACTATCCAGGCCAGTACTCATACTACTACAAGTAATATCCCGAAAGTTTTGGTGATAGATTGTGCGAGTACTATATTACCGCCTTCGCCTCCTGATGAGGTGGATGTGGATTTGGATCTGAATGTGGATGTGGAAAGGGAAATCAGGAGTGGGGGGATGAAACAAGGATTTGGAAGTGATGCGGAAATGTTGGTAAGAGCTTTATGTGCGGAAAGGGGATGGAATGCGTTGATCAGTAGGAAGGGGAGAGGATGTTTAGCTTGTGCGGTTAGAGAGGCGGGAGCAATAGGATGGGGGGTCGTGATTAGAGTTTAGGTGTGGTGAACTGAAGGAAGGGGGTGGATATGTAGATTTGGAAAAGGGAGAGAATGTGTGTTGTGGATATGTGATGTGAAGGGATACAGAGAGAAGGAAGTGGATGGATGCTTACACGATACAGAGAGAAGGAAGTGGATGGATGCTTACACGATTCATGATGTCATGAATAGTGTGCTTTGTTTGTTTTCATGAAGCGTTGTTAGCTTTTATGGAAGCGTTATGTAAAGTGATACCCGCCTTGAAGCAAGAGGCAGTTAGTTAATAGTAATTCATGGATTGAAGGATGCGTGTTGATGAGTGTTTGTGTAAATGAAGTGTAGTGATGAATAATTTGGTTGTGGTATTTATGGTGTTTGTAAAGAGTGCTTCTGGAGATGAGGGGAGGTGTTGGTGTGATGGTGTGATAATGTATACGAGGGAGGCGGGGGGGAGACTATTCGTAGGCGAAAAATGCGAGAGATCTTGAGGAATGATGTGGGGATAACGTAGTTGAAAAGGTTGGGAGATGGTAGAATGGAGGAAATGGGGGAGGAAAAGGGAAAGAAGAGGAGTAAAGTAAGATAGAGTAAAGTAGAGTATAGAAAATTAAATATGAAAATTACTTGATAATTTTAACGGTAATTTTAAAGTTGAGTTATCTCCGTATCTATCCAGAGATCACAATTCTCGCTCCTCAGCTACTGGGTGAGATCGTGGATAATATATAAGTATAACCCTGGATATGCATTCAGTATCTGGCTTGTGTGTTGAATCGTGGGGTGTGTGGTTGTGGTTGAGGTTGTTGGTTTAGGGATGGAATGGTAATGGCAATTATAAGTGTGAGTGTGTAAAAGACTTGCAGTCTTTATTGGGAGAGGTAGAGAGTATAATGCTAGAGGGAGGGCAAGGGGGGGTGAAGTTGTGTTTTGTATTTGTAGGGTTTAGGTATTTGGATTCTTGGGAATGGTTCTTTGAGTTGTGGTTATGTCGATGAAGAGGAAGTTGTAGAATAGGATAAAGTGTGTTTTCTGGTAATATTTGTCATGGTTGTGTACTGGATTAGATTCGTATGCGGCGAGCATGGAATCATTCATAGATCGCTCTTTTTTATGTGTTGATTGTTTCACAGTGCATTCAAAATGATTCATTCGGAATTGACGACTGTCTGGTTTTGAGAAGCTGTCGGCTAGATACAAGAACTTGTGATGTTTCTTAGAAGAAAGCTTTTTGTGATGTCGTTGACTTGAAGTTGCACTTGTGTATTTTTCTTAGAAGAATCACTCCGGTGATCTCGCAATTCTAGCTCAAGTGTCGAGGGATGAGTGAGCTTGGGCCGCATAATGAAGCATTTGCCTTCTAATCAGAGAGCTTTTGGATTTTTCACACTGAGATATATGGATTGAAGAGACTGTTTTGTGGCTGATACTGAAAGCACACGGAAAGCATTATTGAAGAGCATTTATAGCAGAAGATTAAAAAAGCTATAACGTGTTTTATCACCGAGCGGTTCATATCACCGAATGAGTCACTTTCACCTCAATTTACTACTTTAAATTCATATTCCTCAACAAAAACTGAATCAATTGATTGAAACTATTAAGAATCTAATAATCTAGGATCTATTTTATTATTTTGATAAGTTCTTGAATTGTAACCAGTCCTCCTATATCTACTACAATATCGATTAGTAGATGCTTCCCTATTAGAATTCCTCCCATTTTGACACTCGTCGTGTTGAATCTGAATATCAATCTCTTGCTGAGATAATATATCTGCAGCCTTTTGTCTAGTAAGTACTCCTCTATTATATAATTGAATCTTTTTAACACGTCGACACTTGCTTAATGCCTCATTTGCCTTTCGAAGCATACGAATTTCTGTACTTAAAAGTGTATTCTCATAAGCTAATCTCTCTGTATCTTTAGCTAGAGCTAGTATAGTCTCAAATATAGATATAGAGGAGCTTGATTGATAACAAGCCATTCGAGATTTTACTAAAGTTGATTATAAAAGAGCTTCAGTTGGATTGCAAGGTGTTTGAGAGACCCAAGGGTCTAAATCGATGAATGGAGGGGTAGGTGTACGAATTCGAATATCCAATTTTGAGAGTATAGCTTGGGGATCAAATGGTATTAGATCTATTCCTCTAAATCCAGCCTTTATATTCTGAGAAGTGATTGATTATTGATATACAGCTTTAAAAGCTATAAAGAATTCAACCTTAGAAATATGATTGATATATGTCTTAATAAATTTATTAATTTGATTATTATATGAGCGTTTTAGAATACCAAAGTATCCAATATCAAATGGTTGAATTAAATAACTAGAATACAATAGTATGTTGGAAATATACGATATGTACCACGTGCCATATCACATGTGATATGGCACGTGCACACATATATATCTTCCACTTTGTAGTCTAGATTCTAGGTCTTATAAGTCAATCTACATAGTCAATAATACATACAACCACTATTCTACCACCCTTATTTTAAATATATACATTTAATATTATTCTCCTTACAATAGTTTTAGAAGGGTATTGATTCATAGCTCTCATACCTATCAAGCACTAGTATTCTATATTTGCCCTTAGTTCGATTTCTTATATATTTATTAAAGTATTTCAACTATTCTAATCCTGTCTCATTATTTGTCCACTCATTACTTATAGGTTTAATAGCCTAATCCATAGGAAAATCGGTTTCGATATATCAATTGAAAAAATGAACCTGTTTTTGAATTACTAGAAATAAGGATATAATTTCACCCTCCTCATTACCACATATAATCGCTATAGCTCATTCTCTATTACCTAGTTGTATTGCCTTGCTTCTGCTATTTCGTTTAGCACTAGTTATTACCATTCCAGGGCATATTATACCCATCATAAAGCTGGTTTCATTGAAATTATAGAAATCGCAATCGAGGATACTATATTTCGCTTGTATATTTGAAACTAATTGAAACCAATCTTCAATAAGCTTAGGATCTTTACAGAGAGCTCTTTGAAAATCATAAATGCGATTAAAACATGTCTTTAATTTTATATAATGCTTTACGAATTGATGAGCCCAGAGTTTTCCAATCTTTTTTGCTCTTTATAATTGAAGAATATAATTCGCTATATTTTTTACACCTTTAAGTTTAGATGAAAACCCTCTATTATCCATATCAAATATATATTGAATAATCACTTCCTCTTTCAATTCTATAGTATTATAACAATTTACTCAAGTTTCTATACATGAAATCGAATCATTCATTTTACATGAAAGTGTTATATGCGATATATTATATAGCTTAGTAGCCTTTCGAATGCTTAATTTTTTGTTTTTTTGAAGAGCTTCAATAGCTAAATGTATATGTGCTTCTATTACGGAGGATAGCTACGTCACTTGATCACTTTGAGTATAGAATAAGAGGAATAAGTAGTAAGATCTAAGATTGGCTTGAGGATTGATCATATAGATTAATGCCTCGTATATATACCTTGAATAGACGACTTCGTCGCCTAAACAGGTAAAAGTGATCTCCCTGTAAACTGCGTAATTGATCAATTGGGCGGAGCTTAATTAACTCATAACTATATGATTACTAGAAAGATTAATCTAATCAATACACATATAATACACATGATATTTATTTGATACAGGATTTTCCGTAACACACCCCCCAGATTAGATGTATGTAGATGATTTGTTAATAAAAAGATAAACTGTTAAGATTATAACTCTCTACAGGGAATGGTGGGAAGCTTAGGGTTGACTTTGAGGGCCTTTTTGAGGTTATTCACTCGTATATTCTCTATCTCTATA